>VWYH01010063.1:47881-57951 GCA_013399365.1 Pampusana beccarii
CCCCCCCGGGCCTTCAGCCCCGTCTCGGGGTCCCGGCCCCCCCCCCACAGGTCCCCGACACCTTTGGGGACATCACAGCCCTGTCATGGGGTCCCCTCCCAGGTCCCTGTCACCCCCACGGCCACCGTCCCCCTTTCCCAGGTCCCAAACGCCTTTGGGGACACCAGCCCCAGCCCCATCGTGGTCCCTGTCACCCCAAGCACCATCAGCCCCATCACGTCCCTGTCACCCCCATGAATGTCAGCCCCCCATCCCTGGTCCCCAGCCCTGTCACTCCCAGGGACACCAGCCCCATCCTGGGGTCTCAGCCCCTTCTGGGTCCCCGACAACCCCAGGGCCACCAAACCCCCACCTCTGGTCCCCAACACCTTTGGGGACACCAACCCCAGCCCCATCCCCATCATGGGGTCCCCTCCCAGGTCCCTGTCATCCCCGGGGTTACCAACCCTATCCCTGGTCCCCAGTCTAGGTGTTCATCACCCTTGGGGACATCAGCCCCACCTCAAGGTCCCAGCCCCATCCCATGTCCCCATCACCCTTGGGGACATCAAACCCAGCTCCATCATGGTGTCCCAGCTCCTCTCCAGGCCCCTGTCACCCCCATTAACATCACTCCACCCCATTCCTTGTCTCCAGCCCTGTCACCCCCAGGGCCATCAGCCCCCCATCTGTGGTCCCCATTACCCTTGGGGGCATCAGGCCCAGGCCCATTGCAGGGTCCCAGCCCCTTCCTAGGTCCCTGTCACCCTTGGGGACATCAGCCCCAGGCCCTTCCCGTGTCCCTGTCACCCCCATGACCACTACCCCCCCATCCCTTGTCCCCAGCCCTGTCACCCCAATGGACACCAGCCCCAGCTCCTTCCCAGGTCCCCATCACCCCTGGGGACACCCCAGCCCTTCCCATGTCCCTGTCACCCCCAGGGCCATCAGCCCCCCATCCCAGGCCCCCAACCCCTTTGGGGACACCTGTCCCAGCCCCTCCATGGGTTCCCAACCCCTTCCCATGTCCCCATCACCCCTGGGGCCATCAAACCCATCCCAAGTCCCCACCACCCCCAGGGCCATCACCCAATCCCCTGTTCCCCATCCCTGTCACCCCCAGGGTGACATCGTCACCCCAAAAACCTCCAGGAACTGACAATGAACCGGGGGGAGCCCCAAAGAGCTGAATCTGCCTGAAAATGCCCCAAAAAAGGCGACATTTTTCACCTGCCTGCTGAGGCTGATGCTCCCTCACACCCCCGGGGGCTGGCACAGCAAATGTGGTTTTAAGTGCAACTGAGAGCATTTATCCCTTAATCATCCTCTGGCAGGGAAAAGAATAAGGGGAAAAAAATTAAAAAGACAAGAAAAAAATAATAAAAAGAAGAAAAAGGAAAAAAAAATAAAAGAAAAAAGGGGGGAAAAAAAGACAAGGAGAAAGGAAAAAAAGACAAGAAAAAAGAGGGAAACAGACAAGAAAAAAGAGGGAAAACAGAAAAGAAAAAAGCGGAAAAACAGAAAAGAGAGGGGAAGAAAGAAAATGCAAGAAAAAGAAAAAAGACAAGGAATAAAGAAAAATATAAGGGAAAAAAAAAAGAAGAAACGTGTTTACTTGGCAGGGAAGAGGAGGCGGGAGAGCCGGGGGGGTGTGTTGTGATACCTGAGGGATTTGAGGGTTTTAAGGGGCAAGAAATGGGGGTCAGAGGCATTTTGGCCGGATCCCGCCTGCCCCGCACCCGTCGTCTCCCAAAATATTTCCACTTGCACTTTTTCTCATTTGTTTTTCCCAACTTTATCTCATTTTGGGTTTTTTTTTTCCTCCTGCCTTTCTCTTGCTTTCCAGGGAACCCCGAAAAAAAAGAAGCACCTTCACCCCTTAAATTATCACCCAAACGGGCCGATTTCAGCCCACCCAACCCATTTTTTTATTTCCATTTTTTCATATTTGCGGCAGAAACCCGCCGCCCCCCCCACGGTGGCCATGGTTACCGTATCTCCCTTCCCGCCGCTTATCGCGCTGCCATTAAACCCAAAAAACAAATAAAACGCTTTCGCTGCCGTTCCCAGCTCCTTGTTTTTAAATATTTGAAGGGGAACGCGCATTTTTACGTTTTTACACACCCCCCCGGGGGAGGAAATAATTTCCCGCTGACTTCGCGCTTGACCTTTGTCTACCAGCAAAAGTGGCCAAATTTTGTCAAAACTCTAAAAATAAAATAAAAGCTCACGGGAGGGGCCATCCCGAGCGCCAGCGCCGAGGGGTTTTGGCGCATCTGTCGTGTTATTGTGACATTTCATCTCGTAATTAACCGGTGTTAATTAAAAGGCCCGAAGCCACAGGCTGAGGCCTAGCAGGAACTCATTGGACCTCATGAGCTCCCACCAGGTTTTCCTGCACCAGTTTGCGGTGACACCTTCATACTGGTCCCAGTTTGGGCCTTTGGCTCCAAACCAGAGCAGCACCCGGGGGGGAGGATGTTGGCAATTAATATTTTGGCTTAATGAACCTCCCCCTCCTGCTGCTTGTCCGGCACTAATGAGGGGATGGCAATTAATCCGGCGGTGATAACGCCAGGCCCGGCGGGTCAGCGGCACCGCGGTGTCACCGTGGGGGTCACCTGAGGGGAAATGACCCCCCCGCCAACACATTTTTAACTCGTTTTAACCTATTTTAGCATATTTTCTGGCAAAAACATCTCATCGTGCTTGAATTTCTATGGCCCTTTTTGTGCAGTGAACCTGAATATATGGGGGGGGTGGAATGAAGGAATCACCATGGCAACGGGTTTAGGGAATTAGGGGGAAATTCTTGGGGGGATGGGGGATGTGGGGGGGTGTCGGGTCCCACTGGGGACAGGCTGGTCCTGTGGGGCCATGCCCAGACCCACAGAACCCTATCCAGATCCATAGAACCATGCCCAGCCCCATAGAACCATGTCCAACCCCATAAGACCATGTTCAGCCCCACAGGACTGTGCCCAGCCCCATAGAATCATATTCAGCCCCATAGAGCTATGCTCAGCTCCACAGGACCATGCCCAGCCCCACAGAACTGTGTCCAGACCCATAGAACCATATCCAGGACCATGCCCAGCCCCACAGGACCATATCCAGACCCATAGAACTGTATCCAGACCCACAGGACCATGCTCAGACCCTCATCCCCATGTCCAGCCCCACAGAACCGTGTCCAGCCCCACAGGATGATGCTCAGCCCCATAGAACAATGCCCAGCACCATAAGACTGTACCCAGGCCCATAGAACCACGCCCAGCCCCATAGGATCATATTCAGCCCCATAGAACCATGCCCAGCCCCAGAGAACCATTCTGAGTACCCCAGCCCCATGCCCAGCCAGACAAGATCATTCCAAAACCCCCAGCCCCACATCACCCCCCTGCAGTGGGTCACACAGCAGCTGTGGGGCAGCGGCAGCTGCATGGGGATGTGGGGCAGAGGCCAGAGCGGGTCCAGCCCCCCGGGGCCGCGCTGGCGGGGGGCCAGGGGCTCAGCGTGCGCAGCCCCACGGCCACGGCCACATTCACATGACCTCTCCCACCCCGGGGTCCTCCCAGCGCGCCGGGACGGGCCAGCGGCTGCGGGACGGACAGACGGACACGGACACGGGACGGGCTCAGGGCGGGGACAGAGCAGCTGGGCTGGGAACCGGTGTCCCAAAAACTGGGGTGGTTTGGGGGTGAAGGCATGCAGGGGGGTGGGAGGTGGGGCTGACTCTGCCACTGCGGGTGGGATGTCCCTGGGCATGTCCCCTGGCCATGGGGACACTGCAGGGGTGGTACCGCAGTGTGGGGTGTGGTGTCCTGGGGGGGTCATTGTGCACTGGTGTGGGTCACTGGATACTGGTGGGAGTCATTGTTTACTGGTGTGGGTCGCTGTATGCTGGTGGGGGTCGTTGTACACTGGTGTGGGTTATTGCACACTGGTGTGGGTTATTGCACACTGCTGTGTGTTATTGCGCACTGGTGTGGATCACCATGTGCTGCTGGTATGGGCCACCACGTACTGGTGTGGGTTACTGGATGCTGGTGAGGGTCACCATGCACCATCATGAGTCACGGTGCACCAGTGTGGGTCACAACCCCCCAGTGTGGGTCACAACCCCCCGGTGTGGATCGCCATGTGCCATCGTGAATCACAGTGCAGCAGTGTGAGTCACAACACACCGGTGCGGGCCCCATCGCGTTGCCACGAGTCACGACACACCGGTGTGGGTCACGATACCTGGTGTGGGTCACCATACCTGGGCGCGTCTCCTGCCTTGTGGGGCACAACCCCCCAATATGGGGCACAACCCACAAATCCCCCCCATGGAGCTCCCCACCCCCCGGGCTCTGTCCCCGTCCCCGTCAGGTTCAATGTCCCCAGGGTCACCAGCTGCTGAGATTTATTCTTTGGGGTCATTCGAGGCTTTTTTTCCTAATTATCATTATCCATTCCTACCCAGCGCTGCCATAAATAACCACCCCCTCCCAGACATCGTGTTCCCGCACGTTCCTCCGGCCGCGCTGCCGCCCGTCCCTGCGCTCCTGTCCCCAACGGTCCCCAGGGACACGGACACCCCCCGGGTCCCTCTCCTTAACAAAAACCGACTTTTTTTTTCCTATTACAAAATATCTTTTATTGTTAAAAGGCCAGGGGGGGGTGTGCGGAGGGTCTGCCGCGATGTCACCGGCGTGTCCCCGCGCCACGGTGCCGTGTGGCGTCCCCGTGGGAAATCCGGCAGCGAGCAGGCAGGGTGGGGAAAACAAAACCCTGTTGTCCCTTTTGCGGGGGGGGGGACTTCAAAACCCCCAAACCCACGGGATGCGGAGGAAGAGGATGAGGAGGGTGAGGAGGAAGGGGGCGTCTGGAGCCCCTCACCAGGGCGTCGGGGCGCGGCGGCGGCAGAGCAGGCGGCGGAACGCCCGTCGGAAATCCTGGTTGAACACGGTGTAGATGACGGGGTTGAGGGAGCTGTTGCAGTAGCCGATCCAGAAGAAGAACTGGAAGACGCCGTCGGGGACCTTGCAGTGCTGGGGACAGAGCGCGCCCAGGCTGTAGAGGAAGAAGAAGGGGAACCAGCAGAGGACGAAGACGCCGATGACCACGGCCAGGACGAAGGTGAAGCGTTTCTCGCGGTTCAGCTGCGTTTTCCTCCGCCACGCGTTCAACGCCGGCGCCCGACGCGCCAGCACCACCCGCCCCGTCCCGGTGGCCAAAGTGTCCCTGGGGCGGCCCCCGGGCTGTGGGGCCGAACCCGCCGTGGGGCCGGGGGCGGCCGGGGGCTCCTCGGGGCTCAGCAGCGACGTCCTGTCCGCCGGAGGGCCCATCCCGGGGGGCTGCGCGCCGGGGGCCGGGGGGGCGTTCGGCGTCCCCGAGAGTGGCGCTTTGGCGCTTTGGCGGTGCGAGCGGCGCTTGGCGATCAGGTAGATGCGCAAATAGACGAGGATCATGATGAGACACGGGGCGAAGAAGGAGCCGACGCTGGAGGAGAGCACGTACCAGGCCTCCTCGTTGAGCTTGCACTGCGGCCGCCCCCCCGGCGCCGCCACCCTCTCCCCCCCCTTGTAGACCAGCGGCGGGAGGGAGATGAGGGCGGCGATGGTCCAGACAGCCACGATGCCGCACTTGACGCGGCGCGGCGTGCGCTGGGCGCCGTACGGCACGGCGCGGCTCACGGCCCAGTACCGGTCCAGGCTGATGGCGCAGAGGTGCACGATGGACGAGGTGCAGAACAGCACGTCCAGCGCCAGGTAGATCTCGCACCACGTCTGCTCGAAGTACCAGTAGCCCAGGAGCTCGTTGGCCAGCGAGAAGGGGATGATGAGCGTGGCCACCAGGATGTCGGCGGCCGCCAGCGACACCAGGAACAGGTTCTGCGGCGCCCGCAGCGCGCGGCTGCTCAGCACCGCCAGGATCACCAGCGCGTTGCCCGCGATGGTGAACAGCACCAGGAAGGTGATGGTGGCGGCGATGGCGGCCGTGGCCAGGGCCGAGTACCCGCTCGCCGTGCCCCCCATGGTGCCGCTGTCCCCACGGGGCTCAGGGCTGGCCCGGGGGGGACGAGGTTGGGGGGCGCTGGGGTATGGCGGGGTCACTCGTCATGCTGCCTGCGGGGATGGCTGCCCTGCCTGTGGCCCTGCCCTGCCTGCACCCCTGCCTGCGCGTCTCCTGCCTGTGTCCCTGCTTGTGTCCCCGTCCCGTCCCGTCCCGTCGCCGCACCCTTGTCCTGCCCGTCCCCGCTGGTGCCCGCACCGCTGCCTGTACCTGTACCTATACCTATACCTGTATCTGTGCCTATGCCTGTACCTGTACCTCCTGCACCGCTGCCTGCACCGCTGCCCGCAGCCCTGCCTGCGTGTCCCTCCCCTGCCCGCAGCCCCTTGCTCTGCCCGCCCGTACCTGCGGCTGCCGCTCCCCGCCCGTCCCGTCCCGTCCCGTCCCGTCCCGTCCCGTCGCTCTCTCGCTCTCTGCGCCGCCGGCGCCGCCTCCGCCGGGTTTTAAGCGGCGCGGGAGGGGCCCCGAACCACCGCCCCCGGGGCGGGACCGGGCGGCACGGGGGGGACACGAACGAGGCCGCTGGTGGGGCCGGGATCCGCTCCGGTCCCCGCATCACCCCTGGTACCCTCGTCCCTCTCGGGCATCCGTGTCCCTTCCCCGGTACCCACAACCCCCCGACAGCCGCATCCCTGCCCCGGTACCTGCATCATCCCCAGGCATCCGTGTCCCTTCCCCTGCCCGTGTCCCTCCTCAGGTACCAACAGCCCCCGGTTCCCACACCTCTCTCCGGTACCCGCATCCCTCCTGGGCACCTGAATCCCCCCCCCGATACCCACATCACCCCCTGGTACCCAAATTCCCCCCGATGTCCCCCCGGGTACCAACATCAACCCCCGGTACCCACATCCCTCCCAGGCATCCGTGTCCCTTCCCCGGTACCTGCATCCCCCCAACTGTGGTGTCTGGACCCCCCCAGCACCCCCATCCTCCTCGGGGACCCCAGGCCCCGTTCCCAAGCCCCCCAAAAACACCCCAAGGGGGTTTTATTCCCCCCACCCCACCCCTCCACATCGACACAACAATTCAGGATTAAAAGAGAGAAAAAAAACCCATCATCACCAGGACCCTTTTTACCCATTTATTTGGTGTTTTCAGGCGGGGGCGGCGTTTTCCCGCCCCGCTGGGACGGTGTCACTGTTTCGGGGGGGGGGGTCACAGCCCCCGGCAGCCACTCAGTGACACATTGTTCTGTTGTTCCCCCAGCTCCTCGTGTTCAAACGCACCTTTTAGGTCCAAATCGTGGCTTTTTTGGCCTTTTTTCCTCTCTTTTTGAGGCCTGAAGGTGCTTCTGGAGCGTTTCTAAGCACCCGCTGGTTGTCACGGCAGGGCCGGAGCTGCTGTCACCGCTGCCGCTCGTCCCCATGTGGCACCTGGGGCTGGAACCGAGGTTACACAAAGGGGGAAACTGAGGCAGGGAGGGGCAGAAACCACCCCCCCACCTCCCTGCAGGGATCAGCAGCAAATCCAAGTCCGAAAGTCACCGTTGTGGCAAGAAAAGCCATTTTTTCCCCTTTTTTTAATAACTGGTGATGCGCAGAGCGACACCCGGGGGGGACGAGCCATCTCCCCCCACAACGATGGGACAAACTAAAGGTTTTACCCCCATCGGGTGCTGCCAGAGCCTCGATTTGATCCAGGAGCCGTCGTTGGGCTCTAAATTCATGCTGAGGACAGACAGGAGCGTGGAGTCCGGACAGACGGACGCACCAGCCTCAATCCCAGCCGCTCGACCCCGTTTTCCGCCTTGGATTCGCAGCGGGAAGGACTGAGCCACCATTCAGGGGGATTTTGAGCAAAATAAATGGACTTTTGGTGGTGTCCCAGGCTCCCAGACCCTTCTCCGCTCTGCACCGGCCACCTCGGCCCTTCCCACGTCCCCGGGGGGGTGACGGTGGTTCCTGAGCGTCCCCCGACGTGTCTCAAACCAGTTGGGCACCTCCTTCCAGCTCGACGTGCAGATCGCAGATGCCCGTGAAGTGGATTTCCTCAGCCGAGGAGGGTGAGGAGCGAGGCCGAAGGCTCACGTAGGTCTGCAGGGCTCTCAGCAGCCGCTTCGGTTTCCTTTTGGCAGATAATTCCAGCTCTGGGGAGGAAAGAGCAGAAATAAGGAGAGAGAGCGAGACCCGGATGGCGTCGGGGGTAAAATGAGGTTTGGATCCGGGTTTTATTTCTGGCGTTGCCAAAGTCGCGATGGTTCTGTAAGTGTGAAAATCTCTGCGTAAAACCCACAGGTTGAGCTTGGAACAGGCCCGAGCGCCCCAAAAACCACCCCGGGAGGGAAAATGGCGACAGGTGGAGAGGAGCCGCAAGCACAGCAGCGATGTCGACATCAGGAGCTAATAACCCCGCCGGTTAATTAACGATAAACACGTCGCCGACAGCTCCGCTACAAACCTTACGCAACCCGCCCGGGGGGTCAGAAACGTCCCCGTTTGTCACCCACCACAAAACAAGACATTCCCTACGCCACGCGCTCGTCTTTGAGACGCAAAATTGATGGAAAAAACACCCCACGGGGCGTTAGGAGTTGAAGAACTCGGTGTGGTGATGAAACGAGGAACGTTTGGGGGTTTTCGGGGCATCACCCATTTTGGGTTTGGGGACAAAGGTGTCGAGGATGGGGAAAAGTCACCTCGGAGGAGGAGAGCGGAGTCGGCGATGGTTTTGCGCTGCCGTTTCCAGACGCGGTAGAGCTGCAGGAAGGCGGCGGCGTAGAGGTCGTTGAGCACGGCGATCACCTCCTGCCGCTGGTTACACACCCTGCAAACCGCGAGGGAACAGCTCAGCCGCCCGAGACCCCGTTTGGAGACCCCGAAACCGGCGGAATTTCACCCAGGATGAGCGGATCTCACCTGGAGAGCCGATCCTCCCGCAGGGCCTGCGTGACGATGCGGGTGATGTTGATGGACATGATGCAAAAAGGGAAATTCTGTAAGAGAAGGAGCGTCAGAGCGGCCGGGATGGATCAAAACCTCCTGTTTTCTGCCGCCCGAAAGCGCGGGATGGCGACGGATCCGCGTGGCAGAATAACAATACAACCCATCCACGCTGCTGTGGGGCGAGCCGAGCTTAAATCCAGGCTTAAACCCAACTATACGTGAGACTAAAATGCTAAATTTAAGCTCCGCTCGCTCACATTTTCACGTCGCGCTTCGCCAGAACTTTTAACCCACGTAAATTCAGCTCCAAGCCACGACTGTGGAAACGAATCTCTAATTTCCACCGAGACGCGAGGAAAAATCCAATTCCCAGAAGAAATCCAAGACTCAGAGCTGGGCTCCGGCCTTTGGGCAAAAATAGTCAAGCCCTGACTCTGAAGAGGAGGTTTTTCCGCTTCTTTTTCCCCCAAAAAAGGGCCGGACGTGCCGGGGAGGACGTGCCTGAGTTTCGTGCCGCGATAGTTTGAAAATGTCGTGAGCCAGCGGCAGCGTCTGAGCGTCCAGGACGAAAAACAGCATCTGCATCAGGCCCAGCATCCCCGTCCCGCGCAGGTCGGTGCCGGGATCCGCGCCTGGGGGGGCAGGACCAGCCGCTGTCACCCCCCCGCTCACCCCAACGCGTCCCCAAGGGGTTCACACCCCCAAAAGCGGAGGAATCGCGGGTGGAGGGGAAAAGCGGGGAGGAATTGGCCTCAGTGGGGACAAACAGGCGCTTCCTGATGCGCCCACTCCTCAGATTTCTGCAGGAATTGGGAATTCTGAGCTCTCCCCACTCCGGGGTGTGTAAATCGATGTTTAAAACCGGTTCTGTGCGGCAGGATGGAGGAGCAGGAGCCACTCCCCTCCTGGCAGGGGTTTAGGCCTCATTAAAACCCGGCTTATTTACCTCGCCGGCCAAGCGGCCCGAAAACACCACCGCGCGTGACGGCGGTAATTGTTAATCGCGCTGTTTTTCTCAACGGGAGCCCCGGCGTCTCGTTAATAAACCGCGGAGACGGCTCATTAGGCGCAGAGAGCGCTCGCTAATGAGGGGTGTTAATGGGCCTGGCGAGGAACAAGTGAGGGAAGAGGAAACGGCCTCAGGTTGAG
>VWYH01010065.1:0-254858 GCA_013399365.1 Pampusana beccarii
TTTTTTTTTTTGGCTTTTGGCAGCAACATTTCCCATAGATATTGTTTTCTTTTCGTCCAAGTAAAGTCACTTTTATGACTCACAGAAAGTATCTGTAGCAAGGCAGAAAACAAATACTGTCTCTAGTCCCATGCATAATTAACAAAAATTAAACAAGTAATTCTAAGGCTGGAATGTTTTTGTGCTGATCACTGTGTTATTTGGTGGTGGTTGTTATTGCTCTCGTTGCATTCAGAAAACTGAAACAATGAGTTATCCACATCAAACTGGGTAAAACACAGATTGTGCAAGCAGCAGCATAACTCCAGCCTCATGGAGGCTTGGAGGTGCCCACTGACCCCACAAGAGCTGCTGGACATCCAGTTTATTTCACTTCATTTGCTGGTCTCTGAGCATGGGAGGATAATAAAGCCAAGAGCAGTGAGGCCAGTGTGTAGCAGGGGCAAGCAGAGGAGGAGTGGGGAGCAGCTGGGAAGTGGTGCAAAGTGCTCCAGCACCCATAGGTAAAACACCCTGGCCCCTGGGACGAGCCTGCCCGGCACCCAGTGCAGCTTTCCCGGAGGCTGTGGGTGCCCTGGCCAGGAGCTGCCTGTCCCCAAGCACATGGAGAGCTGCTGAGGATCATCCATGGGTTCTTCACTCATGGGGTGGTACTTGTTTTTCCTACCACGTGCTAAAGTGGTCCCTGAAGGACACTACGACTGGGGAAAAGTATTTACATCAGAAATGAAAGCAGACTCTTCTTTCCCAACGCTGGAATATATTTAGGAACAGATCATTTCAATTATTTTTGCCCTCTAGTTCCTTGGTAAATAGATCATTGTGTTTATTATTGGATTTGTAGCCTGTTCTTTGAGGGAGACAGAGTATTTAGCAGATCTCAGTTTTAATGTAGAAGAGTCAATTCAGCTTAGAAGAATTCCCTTATGCCAAGTAAGGCTGTGATGTTTATTGTCTCCTGAGAAATTTGCTCAAGTAATTTCATTAGTAAAAGATTTCAGGGATAGCTGAGCCCAGGAAAATTAAAAAGGGAAAAAAAAAAAAAAAACCAGGAATGTGCTGCTTAGTTTAGCACAAATTTGCGTCCTTTTTCTAAGTCATATTTTCATGTCTGAGGCCGGTTTTTCAAATGAGGGGACTGAGTTTCCCAGGGATGCCAAGCTAGTACATCCAGCTGCCAAAAAATGTTGGCATCAGGCAGGCCAGGCCCAGCACCCCAAAACAACGTGGGTGCTAGACAGCCACCTGCCTGCTTGTGAGTGTCAGAGAAATATCTCATTAACGAGAGAAATCTTTAAATTGGGCTGGTTGGTTGAGCAATAGGTGGTGGTTCCTGGCAGCCTCCTGGAGGAGAGGAAACCCCTCCAAGCCACCTGGGCTGGCTTCTCTCGGGGTCCCTGGAAGCAGCCTTTTCGGTGCTGCCCCTTTGCTAGGGGTGCAGCGTGTTGGGGTGCTGGGACCCTTGGCAGTGAAATGGCTGTACACAGGTGGTCCATCATCGACAGCAGTAGCGTTGCTGGGGTTTGGTGGCCTCAGGAGGATGTGGCCAATCACAGCCAGCAAGGCAGAGGCTGGGTAAGGAGCATGAAACAGGGGTGATAAAATNGAGCCCCCCTGGGCCAGGGGCTGCCACTCACACTGTGCCACCCATGGCCAATTGCAGCCAGCAAGGCCAGGGCTGGGTAAGCAGCATGAAACAGGGGTGATAAAATATCAGTTGTCATCATTCAATGCAGAGTTAATTAAGATTTTGAAGAGGCGATTCCTTCATCTTCCCTGCCATAAGAAAGGTTTTGCAGCCTCTCTTTAATTTACCGTATTTGGTAGTGAATTAAAAATGGAAAGAATTTGCTGAGGCTCTGAAGGTGAATGATTTTCTTCATGTGTTACGTCTCCTCTTTTAGTCATGCTCTTAGCATCAGTGCTATGTGCTGCTCAAGTGAGGCAGGCTTAGGAAATCCCGTGGCTGGAGGGGACACCTCAGATGGGATGTGGGGCACACTGACTTTGGGCTGGTGGCACCAATTTTGGGCTTTCATGTATGCAACCTTGAGCTGCTTCCTTTCCTTTTTTTAATTTGGGTAACTTTCACACTTCCACAGCTCTCTGTTCGTTGTATACAAAGACATTTTTGAAATTAAACTCATGAAATATTTTGGTGCTTTTTGTGTGGGGGGTTTTGTGTGTGTGTTTCTTTTCTTTTTTTTCTCTTTTTCTTGGTGATTAATAGGCAAATATCACAAACATTTGAGCAAATAAATTCACCCCTCCTGCTTTCTGTGATCTGTAATCACCCAGAGGACTCATGCTGTTGCATTAACCTGTATGCAAGCAATCCAGTTGGCAATCTGTGCCAATAAAGGGATTTATCCTCTCACAGTGCACAGAGGCTATGTTCAGTCTTGCTGTCAGCACTAGGGTATGCACCATTTAGTTGTTGTAAGACAGCAGGAGTTTTTTCTCCTTGCTGACTTTAAAGTGATTTCTGTGACCTGAAGGGCGTGAGTGTGAGGAGGACTAAGGGCTTTTGAACCTGATCTGCACAGCATCCATTTCAGAGTGCAGAAGAAATCTTGAACACCTACATGACACTGATAGCAACAAAAGCCCAACTGTCCCTCATGCCCCCCCCCCAATCCTAAATTACAGTAGATATTTGTGCTTGCTATGCTCTCCTGGGGGCTGTAGGAATGCAGTGAGGACCTGGGGTTTGATATAGCATGTGAGCCTCCCGAGAGCAGGTCTCCAAACAAAAGCCCTGAATCTGGAGATGATGTTCTCTCTGGAGAGCCTGGGTGGGCTGCAGAGTCACACCAGGTGTCTCACACCCCTCCTGCAGAACATGGCTGTGGCTTTTCGAAGGTGCTAAACTGCTGTGCATGGACACCAGATGAGAAATGGGAATGCTGTTAGCTACTTTAACTTGTACATCTCACCAGATGAGACTTAACTATGGGTTATGTGATAGTTTGAGTCTTTGCTTTGTGGTTTCCTTCCCTGTCCTGGAGAGAGGACCACCAGCAATCCCATAGTGTTCTGGCCAGGTACTGCATGTCTCAGGGGGAGGGTGACAGACATACACTGATTATTTTTGGTTCTCAAGGGATCAGCAGCAATTGCTCTTTCCTGGTCTAACATGGCAGACTGCCTGTTGAAATCACGCCTCTGAGTTTGCAATGCTTCCTCATGGGGAACAGCAAATGAAGAGACCTCAGTTGCTCTTCTGGCTTTAGAACATCACTAAAATTTTTTGAATGAGGCACAAACCGTAAATTAGAAGCAAATTCCGCACAAGGCTGTGATGCAGCACTGTTTCTCATTCTGTGAAGCCTGCAAAGGGAGGAGGGGGCCCTGCAGACCATCATGTCTGACCGTGGTGTTCACTTTGTCTCTGTACAGTGTCGTTTTGCCTGTTCAGGTAGACTGATAGCTGGTGGCAGGAAACTGGGAACAAGTATGAACGATGTGTCTGAAAATGTGGTTCTCTTCTCCGACATGACCAGACTACCACTAAGCCCTTTCTTATTACAAAAACAATTATGTATGTTGCAGACTTTTACCACAGATACATTCATGCTACAAGTTTTAAAGATCCTATTCCCACCTTTTTCACTGCCAACTTTGCTGGCTCAGTTGTGAATCTGGGATGCTGGGTCTTGGTTCTTTCTCCAATGTGAGGACAGTGTGGTTAATTTTGGGTGCCAAGCTCCTGCCCTCTCCTTTGTTCTGCCCAGCTGTTTCCCACGCAGAGTTGCTCTGCAATGGGATGCGTGGGGATGCACTGTGCAGGGTGTCAGATGTGTCTGTGGTTGGCACAGGCTGTGTACCAGCCTCGCGCAGACCTCCAGAACAAGGCGTCTTTATTTTCTGTTACTCTCTCCAGCCACGCTTTCCTCACCTTGGCTTTTTTTAATGCTAGCTATGAATGCAGCTCCAGGATGAATAATACCTTTTTTCAGCATTAGTCCTGTACTTAAGGTCATATTTTGAGTACATCCTATTCCTTGATAGCACATTAGCAACTGTATTACATCAGAGGCCACAGGTCTCAGTTATGGTCACTGTGCTAAAGTCTGTATAGAGCTATAGGACGAATTTATCTCTCCTGTACGGTAGTTCGTGTCTGAGTGTACAGGCAATGGAAGGGTAGAGGTAAAATGACACAGTCAAGGTCATGCAGCAGGTATGGGGGAAGCTGGGATGAGAAATGGGTCTTCTGGTCCCTTTGCATGTCCTTCCCTTCTCTTTTGATCTTGGTCTATTATACCTTGCTCTCACAGTTGCCTTTGCCATTCCCAAACTTAACTTTCTATTAGCTGGTTTCCCAGCCTGGCTTCAGTCACCCACTTCAGTCTCCCAGCTCTTTTTTTTTCTTTTTTTCCCCCTCCTCTTGGTCACAGATATACCAGGAGCCACAGACTGTTTCTAAAGGGTCAGTAACCCTTTTGGTCACTGACCAAAGGAAGTCTCACGTCAGCTGTCCCACCCTTGCTGTATGGAGGGGTCTGAACTGCTATGGCAAAACTGCTAGGCTGGAAGTTTCCGAAGGGGAGCAGATTTGAGACAACCTTCTTAGCACTTGCTTCGGCCATGTATGGTGACTCCTTGTCCAGCTTTGGGCTTAATTATTGCCTACATTTCAAAGTGGCAGCTCAACTGCTCAACCTGAATGCTAAGGGGTTCCTTCACGTGCTGCAGTGTTTGCTGCTGAATTGATTCTCCCAGAAGCCTAGACCACATTTACATGCATGATATGGGTAAGAAGCTTGCCTTTTAAATGCCGTGGCCAAAGATATGGTTTCTGCTTTTTTGGCTGCCCTGGAAATGAAATTTTACCTGAAGCACAAGCTTGAGCACAAACTATTCTATTTATGTTTGTTAAACTGGTATTTAAGCTGTTGCAACTTTCCTATAGCTATTCCAGGTTCTTCACTGGATTTAGGGTATGACTTTCAGCTACCTTAAAGCATCGACTTAAAAATTAATCTGCTGTAATTGTTACACTAAGGCCAGGTTAGGCTAGCTTAGTATCTGGACAAAACCAGAAAAGCATCTCTATGCCCTCTGACAGATCCCAGGAGTAGATCGTGGGACTGACAAGTTTGCTGAGATGTCTCAGCTCAGTGGGGTTAGGAGGACCATCTACCTCACATCTGTGTTATTGCAGGCAGCTTCCATCAGTAGTGGACTTAGTATGGTGTGGAGCAATATTGTCTTGCAAATATAAATCTAATCCAGATGATGTTTAAATGAAAACAGTTGAGTGCTTTTAAGAGATTGAAGGTATCAGAATATTCTTAATCAAGCTGGCTAGAAAGGAGGAACGGGCTGTGTCTGAGAAGCACAAGTCAAAGTAGAAAGGGAGGATGGTGGTTTTTAAAAGCTGTTTTCCTTTCAGCAGCTGAGATGTGGAAGTCAATCCTCATAGGAGATTCTTGCAGAGATCTGTTGTTCCATGTGATTTCACCTGTAACCATTCCAAATAATTTACAAATCCAAACATCCCATCATACTCCATTGCTGGAGTGTCTGTTTCACAGATTCCTTGGTGTTAAAACATGACCAAACTGAGCAATGAGAACAAAATTTCTAGAATTTCCTTGGCAGATGCTGCAGGCCGTGTAGGAACACTGTTCCTGTGAGCTTATCACTCCTTTCTCAGTTTGACCTTTTTATCAAAATTACCACAGAGCCCTGAGGCTCCAGTTAGGATTAAGCCCTTCTGTGTATATAAACAATTTAAGAAAAATTAAATGCAAAGGTTAGCAAGAGGCTTTGAGAGACTTCGCTAAACAGGTGGTCATGTCATGATTTCTTATTTAATAAACAGAGCTAGCCTGGAAATCACCCAAGAGGCAAAGAGGTGTTGACATTCTCATTTTCATTGTTGCATTTAAAGTTTTAACTGTTTCTGAGCACTGTAAAATAGGATTGTGAGCTTTTTGAACATAGCACAGTGTTATTAAGCAGACTTTCTTTCCCAGCACCTCTCGGGGGTGAGCGCTTCTCCAGGCCTGTGCCTTCCACGTGGGAAACGGCTGAGGGAAGAGATTCCCCAGGTACTGTTAATTCAAGAACAGGAATGAAGGATCAAGGTCCTGAAGACACCTGGCAAAGCCAAGGAGCTCAAACCAGTTATCTAGGAAGAGGTTTGAAAGGAGAACTTGCTAGTACAGCCGACATATAAACCCAGAGCAGACAAACTGCCTCAGACAACTGCTTCACCACTGGAGTGGGGAGAGACATCTATTGAAAATAAAAAACATAACTCCAGAGAGACAGAGGCATTTCAAATGGCCTGAAGCTAAGACAGCAATTAACACAGCATTTGTTTTATTTGTGCTTTTATTTTCTTCTTTCTTTTTCAAGCTCTACTGGGAAGGAAAACTTCTGGGGTCAGAATGAGGCACGTATTTTCAACAACGTGCTCAGCAGAACGGATGCATAAATCCTATTAGCAGTAATGGAAATTGGTTGTCTAACCCAAGTAATTGAAATGTGTGCTGACTTTGCTGTCTTCCACAGTAGCATCTCTGAATCCTGCCTCTTTGGTTGATGTTGGTAAATAAAATGGGGTTTGTATCTGCCAGGACTGTGCAGAAAAAAAAAAAGTGGTCTTGCAGGTTTGAAGGCAGTGCAGGTTGGCAGCTGCAGAGCCACTGGGCCTGCTCTGGACCTCTTGGAAAAGGCCAGTAACCTGATGAAGGTGGGAATGGGGGGATGCTGCCATAAGGGAGCTGTCAGGCTGCATCTGGACAAACATGCACGGAACATCAGTTGGTGTCCAAGGGATTGCATTTACATGGCTCACCTTTGTTCCCTGCCACGGCAGGATTATGTTTCCCTATGTTTTAAAAAAAAAGTCTACCATTGCTCTGTCATGCTGTGGTTAAGGTTGTGAGCCTCTAGGCTGGCAATAAACTTGTTTGGTTTTGGTTTTAAGTTTTTTTTCTGGACTTCACAGGTCACCTTCTTTTGGTAAAACTGATTCTTCCTCAAGGGCTGTTTGAATTTACTTTCAGCTTCCAGGGAGTTTAATGTGGGTGAGACTTACACTAGGAAAGAAGGACAGCAGTGAAATATCATCAGAGACTTCACTGGCCCCAGATGTTTTCCCCCAGTAAAACTGCGTGCATCTAAAATGCTTGAATCTATTCTTGACAGGTCTGGTCCTGCAATCTCCGGAGGATATCAGAGCCAGCTCTGAAGGAAGCCACCCTGCCTTGTCCTGCCTGTCATGTTTGGTGTGCAGACATGAGTGTGTGTGAGGAACGGGTCTGAGCCTCTAAAAAACCTCTAAAACAGCAGGTCTGAGCCTCTAAAACCTCCCAGACAGATGAACTCTTATGTCGTGTATAGTCTTAATATCTGGACTAGTTCCACACAAGGCAGCCATGGGGATAATTCTATACAGCATTTCACTGTCTAGCAGAGGAGTCTCTCAGAAGGTGACAGGCTTTGAGCACTATAGAGTCTTACTTTTTTGCTCAGTACTTTGCATCTGCATGTCCTGGGATACAAGAAGGAAGAATGGCTGTCACTTCAGGAGGGATGCAGTTAGCTGGAACATGAGAGTCCGTAAAACGTGTGTTGATGCTCCAGCGTTGGGCAATTCTGATTTGTCGCAACTTCTGCTGGATAAATAAATCCTTAATTGAGGGTTTTTTGAAAGCTGGAAGGTTAGCGTGTCGGGCAGCTCTGGCAGCCTGGAGGCATGTTCAGTTCTGTCCATCAGCCCTTGTGCAAATGAGAAGCAGGAGTGTTGGTTGGGACAGGCTTATTATTCCTGCTGTGCTGACATTCATATGAGTAGCAAATACAATTGTTGTGGATCAAGAAATTACTGTGAAAGTTGCAGTTCAGACATCTGGGTATTGCTGGGGAACTACTTACCTTTTTTTTTCTTTTTTTTTTTTTCAGGTTTATAAACCTGGAAATGAGTCTAGTAGGAATATGTGTAGGACTGTGTATTAAGTAGGATTATGCTGAAAGGGCTTCCAGGATTCAGACACAATTTAATTGGGAACTCAGGAAGAGAATAAAATGACAGATTATGGTCAGTTAGAGGAGTGATGGTTCCAATGGGCCTTTATATCTTCAGATAAAAGGATAGGAAGTATCTAAGCAGGCTTGGCAAGGAGAGAGTCTATACAGCACTTTGTCCTACAAGTCTCTAGGAAGAGAAGCCAGTCAGGTAATGCTCTATGAAAGTTTCTCCATTGACAGCACAACTGGGAGATGCAGATGAGTGTCTGTTGCTCTGCAGAAGGATTGGATCAAGTACCGAGCAATGTAGACATGACATCTTCATTTCAGAGCTAATGTGAAATTGCAGCTTTGGCCTGGAGCTCACAGACCTCATGAGGTTACTGCTCCCTGCCAGCTGACCGGTGGTGTCCGTTCCTCTGTAAGTCTCCTTATCTCTATGGGAAATCAACAGAGACTTGCCTGAACTCAACTTGCAGCGTGAGATGGTTTATGCTGGATGATGTTACTATTGCTTCTTGTGATTTATCAGTTAATGGTCTTTCAGATAACTTTGATCTACACTTATTTATTTATAGTGCGGACTTTAGACCATAATATTCTGCAACACCAGGAGTCATAAAGTGACTCACTTAAGTGAAAAACCTTCCTGAAGTATGTTGAACCAGCGTGGTGACCTTATCAGTCAGTACTGATAATTTCACAACAAAGAGTTATCTTGATGGGGCATTCAGTTATGCTATCTTAATTTTTTCATACTTGTGTACCATTTAACCTTTCTGTGATTTTGCTTGGGGTTCATGCAAGATTATGGATTCTTGGCCATGTGCTTATTCTGGCCATCTATTTATTTCTTTCCAGCCCTCTTTTGTTGGAAGTCAACACTAATGGATATTAATGGGTGTCAGGGGAAATGGAATAGTAACTGATGCCTCTGGATATCTCTCTTCAGCCAAATTATTCTGCTGTGAGACCCAGAAATGATCAAGCGCAATGAAAAAGACTGTTAGCAAAGTCTTATTCTGCAGACCTGTGTGCATGAAAGATCCTCTGAGGCTCATGAACTTCACAGCTGTCTCTTGATTTGGGGCATTAGTGATCAATGCCATTATCAACTTTCTCTAGGCAGTTTTTCAAAGCTTTTATTTTTCTGGAAACTCTAGCTTAACAACTTTATGAGGGTGCCTGTGTTCCAAGTTTGACATTTATTTTGCATGATAGACTCCACGAGGATGAAAGTTATTTCTTCCCAGCAGCATGTAGCTGAGTTTGGGAGATTTGTAGACCATTAATTTCAGGGAAGACCTTGAGTCAGCTGATGGTGGAGGAGACAGTTACTGCTATTTGTTTGCCCACAGCTTTACTTAAGCTGAGATGCTAGCATCAGATTTGACCGTCATGAGGGACATCTCTGTGGTGTTAAGGGCCCAGGACACAGTGGAAGAGATACCAGGATTGTACTGCCTCCCTTGTGTAGGCTCCTGGTAAATGGCTGCTTCAGCTGTGCTGGTCAAGCTCTTCAAAAACCCCAGGCTAGCCATGCAGTTATAGCTATAAATGTTGCAAAGCACGAGAACTAGATGTGCCAAAGAGGTAAATGAGCTATAGCTTGGCTCACCCCAAGTAGTCAAGACCTTCTGTGCTCTTAGCACTTGTGTTGTTTGGATAAAGCTGCATGGAGAGTAGGGAATGTGCAGTGACAGGGAATGGCTGAACCCAAAGGACCCTCTGTACTTTACTAAAAATGGTGTTGTTTAAAAAAAATCTTCTGCCGTTCTGCTAGGGGAATGATAGGACAACTTGCCCAAATGTGTTTTAAATGTGAGCTTTGGGATGGCACTGTAAGGACAGAAGAGATATTGTTTCCAGCTGCAGTAGATCTGGTATCAAAAATTACTTGGCGTAAGTAATGTGAGATTCCTCCGTGTCCCATGTCTGTGCTCAGCCTTCAGAATAATTAACACTGATTGTTGGCTTTGTTATCCAGCGTGCTGCAAGGTATGCATGAAATCTGGCAGCAGTGGTGAGAAATGCACAGGACTATGGAGGAAAAGCTGCAAGACCGAAAGGCAATACTCACAGCGAAGGTACCTGGAGGACTTTGTCTCCAGTCTCCCAAGCAAACCTACAGCTGCTTTCACTGGGTATTTCAGCTGAATCATGATGTGTCCTCTAGAAAAGCAGGTTTACTTCACAAAATCCAGTCTGATATAACTCAAAAGGTTGTAAGAAGCTGAAGGCAATGGAGCAACAAGACAATCCCTTTGGACAGACAGATTAGGATGGGTATCTTGTTATGGAGAGGGAAGAGATACGGAAACACTGGGATTAAAAATAAAACCAGAAAACAGTTCTCAGCTAAATGAATACAGAGGAAAACAGCTTGTGCAATTACTTTTCTTAATGAGGGACAGAACTGGAGGATGAGTATGATTTATAAATGGTGGTAGTGTGGGGGGAATTATTTTGGTATTAATCAGGCACCAAAATTCAGAGCTAAGATCAAATGTAATTATTCTTTTCAGTACTTAGAACACCTTGGAGAGACTTGTCTCAATTTCTATATTCATTTAATAATTTGCATAGCATAACACAAACTAGAGGTGTTTATGGAACCCTTGAATATAGTAAATTATAAGGTAGTACCAATTTATCTTCATTAAATTGAGATGAACTCTAGGTACACAAGACCAAAGGGAGCCAACATACTGCTTCTGGCACTGTCCTGTAACATTCTGATTTGAACTGAAACATCTTAGCTGGCTGAAACACAGCCCTGAATGTTTCACGGGTCTGTAAGAGGGTTTTGTGCTCCCATTTCCCCCTGTGGCTTTCTATATTAAACAAGGTTGAATTTTGGTGCAGAGTACTAATTACACACAGTTTCCCTGCACAGTTAGGGAAATTGCCTATACATTTTCTTATGCATTAGGAGGAAGTTAATTGCGTTTCCAATTGCTTTATTTCATCTTTCTTAAAGGATAAACACAGTTCATTATGGTTCGTGCCGCAGAGTAAATCAGAATTTTTATGAATATGAACAAGATACCTTCTCAGTCATATGAGTGGAGGTGTCTCTCAAACTCATGGAGGAGTACAGGTATGTTTTCAAAGGTCAAAATACAGAAGACACTATGAAAATATAATCCTCTGTGTCATCTTTTTTAATCTGTCATTTTTGCCCTCTTCCTCAACTATAAAAAGAGAAAACAAAATAACAGAACAGTTCTTCTTTCACAGTCAACCCTTATGTATGCATGGCAATGCTTATTGTTTCTTCTTCAACTTTATTCTTCTAAATTTTGGCATGTCCACAGTATGAATCCTGCCCAGATTTTAAATTCCTTTTCATTTCCAAAAGGGTGTGCAATTTGTACGTTCTGCAATGACTAGCAGAGCTGCCCTCAGCTTGAGGGAGAGGTAGAATAAGGATGCACTCTCAGCAAATCGCCATTGCTCTAAGGTGAGCTTACTTGTCCAAGTAAGGAGTTGAGGGGACCTGAAGCTGTTTGGTGCTCTAAGTACAGTGGAAAATTTTGGTGTCTTACTAAAACAGCACTGAGAAGTATAAAGGCATGTTCAAGAGTTCTGTTATGTCTTTTTAAACAGTGCACTAGGTAGCTGCACATACGAATTATTTTGACTTTACTTCTCTACAATCCTGCCTACACGCTTAATTTGGTGCATTGCAAGTAGGTGCTGACAGTACCATGTGAGAATCTTTGCAGGAATGGTTTCTGAGTACTGCGGCTTAATGGAGTGACCAAAATTAATGTCATTATTAATTTTCCTGAAGAGGAGAGGCATTGCAGCAAGCAGGGTTTTATAGAAAACCTCCAGCTTCCTGCAGACACAGAGTCACTTTTGGTGGATTCTCTACCTGAAGGTATAAAATAAATTATGTACTGAGATTTGCTTTCTGCATGGAGTAAATCTCTTGTTTTAATCAAATGCAGAGTTTTGGAAAAAAAATTGTTTTCTAGTTAAAAGTATGAACTTTTCAGGAGCGCCTAAACAAAGATGCTGTGTATCTGATTTATGAAGGTGTTTAGCTGGTTAAAATGATGGAGGAATGGTTACCGGGAGTTACAGAAATGTGGAGGTACCTAATTCTCCTTGCAGGCACGCTTGCTAGGATTTTTGTCTTTTCCTGTCGTTCTCACTAACTGCTGCTCTGAACCTCGAGGCAATTAAATACTTTTTGCATAACCAGCCCAAAGATACACAGGCATGGTTGCAAATTTAGCTAGATAGGATGCTTCTCCTAAGAACAGCCTCCCACATCTTGTCTCAGTGTCAGTATTTGCTGAGACGTGTTTCTAGTGAGTGGAGTTCAGAGGTGTAGTCCTACACTTTGCATAGCTTGAATGTTTCCCAGCTTCCTCCTGATTGTTTCTTTGCAGGTTTGATGGGGTTTGGTTTTTGCTCTATGGGTGACCCCATTTGCCATGGGAAATCTTCTCTGCATAAAGACTTCATTGCAAAGCAAACTGCAATAGTTCCTACAGTGGTTTCTCACTTTAATATTACTTTCAATGCCCTTAAAAGCATTGATGTTTCAAGTAGATATTTTATATAGGTGTTTTGTATCACCTGATGGGAGTTGATTTTGCCCGCTAGATAGTACCTCATATTTAAAAGTGCTGATCTCCAGAATGCCGCTTACTAAGCAAGTGAGCAGAGGTGGAGAGCTGCTGGAGATAGCGAGGTATATCCATGCCATCTACAGGTAGAAGAATGAAGCTGGGAATGTACAACTTTGACATCTCTCGTGCTGTCCCGGTTGGCTCTCTCAGATCCTGTTGCGGTGGCACTTGGGGAGAATGTGAAGGTGTTTTATGAGAAGGGAATTGAGGGGAGGAAAAAAAGTCAGTGGAGCCCAACAGTTTGTCATGGAAGAGAAAACTTTTTAAT
Organism: Pampusana beccarii; assembly: GCA_013399365.1. NCBI lineage: Eukaryota > Metazoa > Chordata > Aves > Columbiformes > Columbidae > Pampusana > Pampusana beccarii. The sequence goes on from VWYH01010065.1 coordinate 12,901, forward strand.
TGACTGTCAAGCCATAACCTTGGAAACCTAAGGAAAAGAGGCATCAGCATGTCTGTCAGCACAGATAAGCATCAATCTTCCCTGGCTAGACAGCAACATGATTACTTCTGGGATAACATCAACGACTTGGAACTGCAGAAAGCTGATCTGTCCTGTTACAACACAGAGGGGGAGGTGGGATACACCTCCTCCCTTCATTTGTTCAAGCTGTGTTACATTTAGATTGTTTACAGATGTTTTTTAATTAGGAGTGATTAAAACATGTATCTCTATTTTGAAACTTTTACTTTTACTTTGTCGTGGCCTGTTCTTAGATAAGGTCAAACTGGAGAGAACTGTCATCCTAGCCATTTTCTTTCCATGTTTCCTACTGTTTGTGTGATTTCCTTTGTCTTAGCCTAATATATCCTCGCAAAACAGAGATGGAGTGGTTGACAGGAAATACTTCTAAATAGCTGTAATTTTAGCAGAAAAAAGATCATGAATTGTAAAAAAAAAAAAAATACTTAAGAACAATTTGTTATCTGGAAAAAGCCTTGGAACCTGATCTGACTAGGGAAGAAAACAACTCCTTTTCCTTTTAAAAGCACTTTCCTACCCATTTGGTGGTCTTTGGGACCAGTCAGCAGTCCTGCACGTCCCATGGAGAGACCTTATCTCCTGACCAACATCCAGAGCTCCTGACGTAGCACCTGAGGCAGTCATCTGTCTCACTTTGCATGGAGAAGATGTAATATAGGAGCCTTCCTATGGGCCTGGTAAGGGGCAAATTCACCATCCCGTGCTAGATGATTCTGTCCACCCTGAGGCAAACACTGTTCCTACTCTGCTTTCTAGCTATGCGGTGTCATGACTTTCGTCCAGGATTTCTTGCCCTTGGAAGTACATGTCCAGGACAAGCTGTTGCTTCTTGGAGGAGCATTAAGCATCCCTCCTTACCTGCCTCTCTGGTCAGCTGCATCTCTTCGTGGTGGCTCTAGCAAAGCCATTGTGACTCGCATCTCCTCCTGTGCTCTGAGAGGCACATCTTCAGGAGTCCTGGGTAAAACGTTAGCCCTGGAGAGCTCATCCTGTGTGTCCTTCATGCTACACTTCCAGCTGTGAACTCAGACTCTGCTGGGCAGTGAGGGCAGGTCAGGAAACGTCATAAACAAGGGCAGTCCAGAGATACTCTGCCCTGCCTTGTTCTATGACAAAGGTTATGAGTAGAATTGTGTAAATAATTGGTTATTATTTTTGTTGATGGGTGACTGAACTGCCTGGAGTTATGAACACTGCTTTTTTTTTTTTTTTTTCNTTTTTTTTTTTTTTTTTTTCTGTTCTTGCTGAAATGAAAACCCTCAAAAATTAACTTTGCATCAAATTAAGTGCTCTTGGTACCAGTGCCAGTAGTCTTAGTTGATCCAAAACTGTTGGGTTTAGCTTTGTTTTTTGTCGCTCTACTTGTTTTGCTCCAGGTAAACTAGAGCTTTTCAATAGGGAAAATGTGAACTGTTGAAAAATGTTGGACAGACTGGGTTATGGATGTAATGTGTAGTGACTGTATGACATGATGAGATTTCTAGCCTTGTCATTCTGCCTGGAAAAACAAAAATAAATAAAAGAGGACTGTTTTCTGCTACTGGAAAGCAACTATGGATGAGCATGGTCTCTGCTATCTCCACTTTGATTCTGCAATCTGTTTTTGGTTTTGGAGCATCTCTGCATTTTCCTGGGCAATGGCAAGGGCCATGGGAATGAAGTGCATGTTGTAAACGAGGTTAAGTAAAGGCACTGTGATTTATTATAACAGTATTGCCATCTTGTCTCAACTTCTTTGCACAACTTATTCTAATGTCATCCAGTGTTATCTGGGAGGAGAAAGGGGACCTTAACTTACAGCTCAATTTATATTAATTGCATTTCCTTTTTACATGCCTGGACCGAACTTTTGCTAGCTGCTTTGCAGAAGTTTAGGGGAGGTAATCAGCAATACCATGGCCCATTGTACACCACATTTCAAACAATTCATATGACATTTTCTGAATTAAAAATAATTAGTAGCATAAATGATCAAAGTAGTTTGTCAAAGGGCAAACATCTGTGCAGACTGAAAAGCTTTGAAGACACTAGCCCATTAACACCCATTACATTGATGATATATGGGACTGTGCTAGAGAGCTGCCTTTGTGGGTGTCCTCCAGACAACTTGAGGTATGTTAATTTTCTCCCTGAAGTGCTGACAATCAGTTTAAAAGCCCTTTGGTGTACCTGGCATCCTTTATCCCCACCTGTTCTGCTTTTGGAAGCACAGCACCTTGTCTGGAGGATCCTACGTGCACAAATACTGTGTCCAAATAGAGGGTGTGAGTGCATGGAAGGGTGTGTGAGCACCCTCTGCATGGGGTGACCCGGAGACTCTGTTTCATGAGGTCTGACCAGCAGCTTCTGATTATTCAAGCACATCTTCGTTTGCCGTCCCAGCTGCTGATGGAAAGATGAGGTGAATGGCTGGAGACAGCAACCATCAGTGACAAAGGGATTTAGCAGAAGACCTCTGGGTCTTGGCCCTGTGTTGTTTGCTGTTCACCCACAGAGCAAATGTGAATTAATACAGACTCGAAAAGCTCATTCCCAGCCAGCGTGTGTGTAAATGGGTACATTTAAGGTGGTGTATGAGGAGTGTGATGTTGCACTAGGAAAGTGATTTAGCAAACAATTCTAGGCTTGTAAAAGATCTGTGAGGCCCATCAGGATGCAAATCTCTGTGTATATTGGCCAATGGCAACATTTCCATAAAAATAAACAAACAAAAACCCCAACCAAACAAAAAAACCCCAAACAACAACAACAAAAAACCCCCGTATCAAATGCAGACTGTTTCATCACTTTTTTCAATACTCATAGCTGAATTTTTCCCAGTCTGGGAAGTGCTTGCTCTTGCAACAACCCCTGCACTGAGCTACAGCTTTTCTATAACCCCATTTTACTGCAGTGGAAGTGGGTTGTGGGGAGCCTGCAGGACTCATCTGTGAGCATGTTCAGCTGTAGAGGAGAGATGCGAGCATTGGTGTTCAAAACCCAAGGCTAGTCCTTTAACCCTGCACCAATCTTCCTGTCTTTAAGTTGATTTATGTATAGGATTTCGCATAAAATATATACCATAAGTCATGCGGACACATTCTGCATTACAGAATTAACATGTGCAGAATATATGAGCGCTTACAATCTGGGTTTACATGCACATTTCCATAAAAGAGGATCCATTGCATGGGTGCAAACAGTTATTTTCGTGTCATATAAGGTTATTTAAGATCCACCCTCCAACTTAAAACATAGAACCTTTTTATGCTAGAGAGAGGCCATATCCAACCTCTTCTGGAAAACTGGGGTTTATAGCCTTTGGAGCTAAAGGATCTAGTTATAAAAGGAGGGTCCTTGTCATCAGGCTGGAAGCTTGTTGGTAAATTCAGCAGAGCAAGCTAACCTGACAACCAGATGCTTTCGCTCAAAGGCAAAAGTTGAACATGCGTCGTTCTGCTGATGCTCGGTTGTGTCCTGTCCACAGCTGTTAGTCCTGCTCGCTCAAATGATTGGAAATTAATTACTCTTGACACACACCTCAGCTACTAGTAGGTTCAGCCAGCAAATGTCTGACACAGAAACCAGTAGGAAAACTGAGTTTTAGCCTGAAAGCTCCAGGTATGTTATGCCATTAAGTAATTTCTATTCTAGCTGCTCAGCTCCTTCTTCTCTCTGCCTAAAAATTCCTACCAGTCTTTTAAATTTAAGCAAATTAAGGATATTCACTAAACTACTTGTTATTAATATCTCAGCACTATTTTCTAATTCATGCTTGAAATGCATTAAAACTGCTAATCCTTGACAAGGCAGCGAAATTTGATGCTAATTTATTGATGTGCTCTTTTAAGAAACTTTGGATTTCTTGTCTATAAATTAAATTTAAACAGAGCCTTCAAGGTACTTCTGAATTTAGAGAGTAGAGAGCAGAGATCTCTGTGCTGAAACATCAGATGTCCTTGAGCTTACTGTACTAAGGAGGGGTTGCCTTGCTCTCCTAACGGGATGTATTTGTGCCTTGACAGTCGTCTCTTAAGGCTGGCTGTGCTAATGGCTTCTCCCTCTCGCACCACTTGAGTTCTCCATCTCGCACCACTTGAGTTGTCCTGGTTCGCTTTTAAGAATGCTCAAGCCCCTGCTCATCCACCGAGCCTTTTTCGTTCCTGTCCCGAGCTCAGGCGTTGCTTTGTGCCGTAGGTGGCTTTTAATGAGCCATCCCAGATGTGGGATGTCAGTGATGAGCCTGGGAGAGGCTCTGTTGTTCTGCAGGGAGTTATTTGAGAGGCTTCGCACATTTTTCATTACCTTGAAGCCTTATTTCAATCTTAGTCCTGTACGTTTATATTAGTAACATGCTCCTTTACCGAGGGAAGTTTATTATTTTCAGAGCATTGCGTTTAAGCAGTAATTGTTGCTTTCCTTGGTTGATATTGTCTTGCCTGAGAGGGAGTGAATGCTGGGGAGGCTTAGAAAAAGCCTACTATAGGAACTTGTGCTCTGCGCCTTCCTCACACCGAGCAGAGCTGCGCTCTTCCATAACAAGGCTTTTCCAAACATGCAGCCACCTTTGCAACTCTGGGACAGACGTGAGGAGCAGCTCTTTGGGTGGCTTGGTTTCTTGTCCTAACACTGTCTTTGAGGGTTTGATATTTCTGTCTTGCTTTAGGTCAAAAACTTCAACTTTAAGTGATTTCATCCCAACACTGCCTCCCCCATCCTGTCTGTCATCACAGATATTTTTGTTTCGGGAATGCTTAAACAAAATGTTTTGTCAGTTTTAAAAACACCTCATAATTTGACAAATTAATTGAAATAAAACTTTCTCTGAATGATATTTTTTTTAAATGGCAATTATCACCTCGGATGTTTCTGGGAAATTGACAGCAAGTTTTATAAAATCTGAATTACTTTGCAATTAAAAAAGGTAACTGCTATTGAACCTCAACAAAACTTTCTGACAAACTGACCACAGTAACAGTGCTCTTGTCAGCTCTGAAAAACATCCTTTATTTAAGACAACATGCAATTCCAGACATCATTATAGGAGGTCACTGTCCTGATACGGATGTATTTTCAAAACCAAGAGAGATGGAGGTGGAAAGGGGCTGGCATAGCGCGTCAGGAGAGGATGCAGCCAACGCTGCCTCTCTCCAGCCAGCACAGGGGCTACCAAAGCAGTGCGACTGAGTCTTTAAAGGCGCCAAATGCCAAGCTTTTCTTGCAGCAAAGAGTCAGTTTTCACGAATGCTGGGCCAGAGGTGTCACTTGTGGCCACCACACCCCCTCCCTGTGTCCCTTTGTCTCCCAGGGCTCCTTCCCGGTCCCTGCGGTCAGAGCCCATCCGGCTTTCACTGCCTGGCGCCACTTGGCTCTGCTCTGGATGCTGCTGCCTGGTGTCATCTCTGAGCTCATTACTTCAGGTGTGTCGTTCACATTTTTGCACAAAAAAACAGTGTTTGTCCTGCTGGACCCTCCCTGCTGGGTCAGGATTATCAATACACTTTGGGGGAAGACACGCTCAGGCTTATCTGTCCTTATGCCTGTCCATAAACACCCATGGAGTGAGGAGAACACACACACATGCCTGTGAACAAATAGCAGCTCATGTTTCTGATTCCTTGTTGTGATTTCTATGGCATTGCTGTGAAGAACTTCTCTGCCTGGCTGTCCTTAAAGGGTTATCAGTTAGCCCAATAGAGTTTTGGAAATTCAGGGGAGTGTGAAACTCGTAATTCCCAGATACTGAGGCTGGGTTGGTGGAGTTGGTAACTGGTGAAAGTAATGCCCAGAGCTTTCTGATGGTGCATCTTGGCTTTTCTGGGATTTCCTTGCAGAGGTTTTCCTTCCTGAGACGGAACACGTTCCCAGCTGCACCACATACAATGTTAGCTGAGCTGGGTTTCCTGAGATGCTTTGTCCTCTTACCAGGCAACAGCTTCTAAATGAAAAAAACAAATACTGCCTCTAGGCCAGATATCACAGGGGTGGGAGTGAGAACTCAGAGGTGATCCCTAAGCAGGATCCTTAGCCTGGAAAGTTAAAAGCACACTGAATTTTCTCCATATAGTGTTCGCTTCATTGCTAATAAAGTTGTATGCTGGAAAGAGGACAAGACTAGATCTGCCTGGCATTTGAGTCTGGATTTCACAGCAGGTGGGCCTGACCCCCATTCAGCACTGCTGGAAATTCCCTGAGAAAAAGCCAGTGGCTAAGACATCTAATGTTAATTACAGATAATGTCGACTGAAATACCTGGAGGAGATAGACAGTAGCTGAAGTCTGTAGAATCCAAAGGGACTGTCTGAGTGGCATTAATTTTTAAAGCTTTAATCAGGATAAAATCCCTCTACAAAGTCTTAAGGGGAGTAGGAGAAGTCTGTTTAATTTTTGGAGTATAACCTGAAGGAGAAAGCAATAATTTGAGCAATCTCTAGTGATAACAAAGTTCTTAATTGGACAACAGGAAAAACAAACCCCTCATTTTTACCCATTGAAAATTCAGCTGAAGCCAGAGACCAGCAACTCCATTATCTTTATAAGCCATTCTGAAAGATTTAAATCTCATGCATACTCTATTTTTGAAGTAAGACTTCCCACTGCCCTGATAGACACTGCTAAAGCAGAAGGGTTTTTGCCTAGGAAGAAGCAGGTTTCTCCCTTCCCTTGCTGACCTGTTTGCATGGCCAGTGGTGGGGTGAGCCATGTAGAGAGGACCTGCTGCATTCCTCTGCATCCCCAGGAGCTCTTCATCCTGCTCCAAAAAAAAAAAATCCTCCTTTGCCAGAACATAATAGCATGCTAATGACCTTTCAAAACCTGGAGTTGTATTCTACAGGTGTGTGAGGCATATGGCTTCTCCCCTATTAGCAATGCAAATTTAATCAACCAGAATAATATTCAAATGTTTGCCTCAGCACGAGCCAACAGCCGACAAGCAGTTGTCACTTTTCCCTGCTTTTGACAAACATAAGAAAGAACTTCGATTAAAACTTCAGTTCTCCTTAAAACAGATATCCCTTTAAATGAAAGGAAGAATCATCCCCTAGGAGATCTATTGCATTTCCGCTGTCACTTCACAAGAAAACTGCTTTTTATGTCCAGATCTCAGCAACCTCAGATAGAAAAACCTGTTACTTTTCAGTTCGAAAGCAATCCTTGTCACTAAACATACTGTAATTCAGCAAAGTGGCAAAGTTCAGGTTGATCTGCATATTTTTCCCATTTGGGATTTTTATTGCATTTCAATTTAATTTCATAGCACGATGCTGTTTGTTGTTGCCTGACTCTTGCTAATAGCCTCAATATGCTGTGTGTCTGCTCTTCTGTCTGTCAAACAGCACCAGGTCACTGGGTTTATAGACTTCACCGCAGAGCAGGAGTCTGAAGTGGTTTAGTACCCTCCTTGCTGCCACAGCACAACCTTGGTGACCTTGGTGGCACTCCTGGGAGAGGCCAGCGTGGTCACACATCATGGCAGGGACTCACCGAGGCAGGACCTGGCTCCAGGGCGCTCTGCCCGTTTTGCTGGCTGGAGTAAGCACATATTACTGGTGATTTGCAGAAGATGGTAGTAGTTGGAGTTTTGTTGGAATCTTATGGGAATGGTGAAAGAATGGCAAGGGCAGAATAGAGAAACAAGGGTCTAGGTGCAGATTTCTCTCTGAAAAGCCACAGGTTAGAACATACATGGGGCTGCTTAGGGTTGGCTTGTAAATCTGCATTATAACCTGCAGACTAAAGCAAGATACAAGTGATTTTTCTCTGTGTGGTACGTTCTCAGACAGGACCCGACGTAGAGATATTGCTGTTGGTGCAGCTGTGTTGAAGGAAAGCTCTGAGCCAGGCTTGTCCAGGGATCAGGACCAGGATCCCATTGTTGAAAATATATTTGTTGCACAGAGATTTACTCCTGCACTGGGTTATGGCACGAGTACCACAACCAAATAGGAGGTTCCTGTCACTAACTTCTTCACAGCATAGCAGTGTCCCATACTCTTGGAAGGGAACTATCTTGTTCCTCTGGGTGTTTTTGGGAGCTTTGCAGTGTTTCCAGGCCAGCATAGGCCCTTCCATCATCACCCAGGGGACAGCCATGGCTGTGCATTACTCATGAAACTGGTCTTTTGTCTGCAGTGTGAGTGATTTTTGATCTGGCTGGCACCAGGTTTGACCTTGATGGCACTTCAGTGGAGCTCATTCATGCTAGTGAAGACAAGATCTGGTCCCACAGCCTGCCTCCAAAATAATGGTATCTACATCCTCTGGTAGGTGAAATCAACTCTTTTCTGTTTGCCTAAAAAATGCTGCACACCGGGGCTGCCTCCCCTTGTCATCTGGGCAGTTAGAGGAAACCAGTGTCATCTAGTTGAGTCATTGCATGAGGGCTGCAAGACTGCACTTAAAATCTCAGATATCTGTGGTCATGTCATTTTTCATTCATCTAGTAAAAGAAAACGTGAAATTACTGCAGCATATAATTACGGTAGTAGTTTTCTTGTGTTCTTATTCGCTAAATGCTGATTGAGAATGGTTTGCTAATGACTTTGCTGAGCTATTTCAAATAGCATTATCTTTTATGGGACTAGAAACAGTCTTTTTATTGTGAGCTCCTTTATTTAAAAAGGCCCTGCATGACACATCCTTTTAAAGGACCATTTGATCACAAAAAATATCAAAGTCTATCTGACTGTTGCAGAAACACGGAAACTGCATTGTCTGAAGATGCAGAGCTAGAGCGTTGTGCATGGTAAAGAAGGGCTCTGCTCATTCTGTAGCCTTTTGGCTACAGCAGTGGGACAGTCGTACCTATCTGTCACTGTCCCAGGACTGGCTGGACACTGTGCCTTGTGGCCTTCAGCTCTGTCTGAGGTCCGCTGGTGGGAACTGAAGTTGTTCGGGCTGCAGATGGGACAGACCTGGGAGCTACAGTCCCATGAACAAAATAAGAACACAGCCAGCTTCAGTGTTAAGGAAGTTTGTTTTCCATAGGTTTCCCAAAGCAGACACTCAGCCACATATTACAGAAATTCTTATGAAATGGTGTGTTTATAAGGTACAGCATAGAGAAGCTCGAGCAGGGTGCCTCTGACAGAGGGACCTCAAATAAAGAAACCCTGGAGCAACAATACCCTTACAATCTAAGATTTCCAGCCCTCTCACATCAATTAGGGCCAACTGTAAAATTAGAGTCAAGGGTCTCTCTGTTCTTCATTGCATCTCTTCATTTTAGTCAGGTGGGCTGCTTCTTATCTCTGTGAGTAGTTATTTGTCTTTTTAAGGACCAGAATAGATGTCCATCAAAGTCCTAACCTTCAGTTGCTATTTTGCACCTGCAGCTGGGGAGAAAAATAAGTCTTGGCAATAACCAAACTCAGTTTCTTGTTGTCTTTTAGATGCACCATTCCTTTACATATCTCTAGGTATGTAGCTCCTGCTGATGATCAAAAGCTCCTTTATCTTCTTGCTTGAACAAATTTTGGGGCTCTTTTTTGCTTAACAAGGCAGAAAGTTCAAAAGGTCACAATTTGTGCCCTAAGTTACTTATGTTAAACAAGTTCTATAATAAGCAGTTTCTAAACAAGTTCTATATGCGGCAGTATACCAAATAATTCAACAAGCTAAGGCAGTCTATTCCCTGTCACTAAGGAAAATAACTAAGCTAAAATACAAAAGCTGGACTTCAGCAACCGGAGTCTGTCTCTGCAGGAGCCGAGGGGCGGCTGGGGGGGGTCTCTGGGTCCCCCTGCTCCTGGTTGTGCCACTCTCACAGCTGCTGCTGCTCTCTGCATCCCTGTCTGGCTTAGGGAAAGCCATCTCACTGCTGTGAATTTGGTTGGATGGGGTTTTTCGCCCCATCTGAGGTTTTTTTCCATGGCCTTTGATTTACGCAGGAGCTTGTTTGCAGACTGTTTGTGGAGCTGTCTGCCCCTGCTAAGTTGTTGCTGTAACCAGCGTGTTTCTGGCCTCCAGCCGGGTCCATGTGGTCCTTCCTGAGATACCGACTGCTCCTTGCTCTGGCGTTTGAGTGCTGCCCGTTGGCTCCCGTGTGCCATCACCCTCCTACATGGCCTTCAGCCTAATGCTGGGGCTTCACGGGAGGGCTGCAGATCGTTGTACCAATGCAGACATTGGACCTGGGGGCTGGAGGCTTTCATGAGCAGGGTGGCAACTGTGGCCCTGGGGATTTGCTGTCAGCTCTGCAGGGGTGAGGGTGGCTGGGGGGCATGGGAGCAAGTAGTGATGCTGGAGGGCCAGGAGGAAACCTCCACCACCATGGGGACAATAGGACAGCAGAGGTGGACAACAGTTGCAGCTCATAAGGAGGCTGCAAGATGCAGCTGGGGTAGGGCTGCGTTGGCACGGGGTAAACATCAGCCCTCGCAGGAGGAGGCAAAGCCCTGGGGCTCCTGATGGATCGTGCGGTTCTGTAGGTAGCAGGAACACAGTGGCAAGTGCAAGCGATGCTCCAGCTGTGCTCCACAGGGTGCAGGTTTCACACACGTCTCTCACAGAGTTTTATTTTTGTTTTCCTGGGGAAAAATACACTTCAACATCTCTTCTCACTGTGTCGCTTGTTTCTCTTGTAACCAGGCAGGAGTGTGAGTTCCTGAACCTCCGTCGTGATTCTAGGGTTGTGGCTTGGTTTGGGTTTTTTGGGTTTAATAGCACTTGTTCAGCACTGACCAGCAGTGAGGAAAGAGTCTTTGGGCATTTTCATTCCCTTGATTGCTGATTTTTGTTTACTTCAACCTCTTGAAAAGCAAACCACTTCTTATCTCTGCACAGGAGATGATGCCATCTCTTTAGCTGTAGCCTACTTAAGAAAAAGGGTGTTTTTCTGATGCTTGTGTTTTCCCCTGAGAAAACATGAAACACAATGGAAGGAGTTTAAGCAAAAAGCTAAAGTCCTTGGACTCCAAAGGCATCAAAGCTGAGCTGCTTTTCTTTGAAAATATTCTTTGAGTGGGCTATGATTATCCCTAGGCATTTATAATGCCACCCATCAGACATGTTTTATCGTAGCTAATTTCNGCAGTTAACTAAACAAGCTCAAATATGCTCCCAGGAGAAAATCTAGCTCTGGGAGGTGGTGCAGCTTGGGACTGGGCTGTGCAGGCAGCCCTTCCCAGTCTCCCCCCAACCCAGCAGAGTGGCTTCTGCTTTGGTTGTGTGTGCCAGCAGATCTGGATGTCCCCCCAGTGCCACTACCCCATGTGTCCGCTCTCCTCTGTGCTCTAAATCCATACCAAAACCAGCTCTTGCAATCACCTTTCTTCCTGAGCTGGAATGTCTGCAAAACCAAGTGATTCTGCCTGTTCTCGACACATTTTCGGCAGACTACATCAGGCCAGCACAATAAGGTAGTTTGGTATTTTATTATATCTTGTTTATTTAGCAAAGCACATGGAGTTCCTGCAAGTGAAATATCCACACACTGCTAGCGTTGGCATTTGCTCCATTCGTTGTGATCTGGACGGGACACCTCTCACATGGAGACAGCTGCAGGTGGGTTTGCAGGAGGAGGGAGTTAAAGGTTAGCAGGGTCCTGCTGCTCTGCACGGAACTGATTAGCAGCTGTCAGTCTGTCTGGTGGATGTGGACTGTGCACAGCACAGAGAAGCTGCAACATCAGCTGAGTCTGTGTCCTTTGGGGGTCCCATCTCCGCAAACCCAACTGCTTGTGGGGTGAACGTGACGCAGTGATGATACAGGCTGAAAAGCTACAACTCTGGTGTGTTAGGTAGCCAGAATGGCTTTAGGGGGTTGACCCCACAAAGGGACATGCAGAACTACATGCCTTTAATGAAATTCAGACATCATAGATTTGTCCGGGTCATGAGGGAAAACTATCTATAAGTCAGTCTTGAGCTGAGCTAAGCTCAGCCTGTCCCCGTGGGTGGCTCTGGGCATGAGAAACCATCAAACACTTCAAAAATGCTTTGGGCAGGAGCAAGCATCAAAAACCTCCTGCTGTTCTGTGAGGCCACGGGGCTGGTGTGTGTCCCAGGCTGGTTGGATGCTCTTTCACATGGTGCCTGGGGTAGCCTCACCCCTCCCACCACTTGGCTTTTGGTGACTCAGAGCAGACATGAAACACTGAGGATTTGTTGTAGAAGCTGTGTTCACAATGTGTTTTTCTTGTGGGCCTCACTCATGCCAGGAGTAAGGCCCTCACTTTGCAAAACCTGTCCTATTCAACTGGCTTCTAGTATTTAACAGGCAAAGTGTTTTCCATTTTCCTACCTAAGTTACCAAAGTACCTTTTCCTATTACTGCTTCTTTTCTTATTATTCTCTCTCCATTTCTGCTACCTGTGCAAGCTGCTTATTTGCATGTAGTTACTTCATTACATTTTTTCTTTTGTTTAGATTGCTAGTTGTTACTTTTGAGGTTTTTCATTTACATATATTTTTCAGTCATGTAAATTGGCTGTTGTCAAGATAGCTGCAAGCCAAGAGAAAATAATGAGTTTCAGAACAGAAGTAATGAGGTAAGAAGAGAAAAAGGTCCTAGTGAGACAAACAGTGGCAAAAACCCATGAGGGGCACATTTTGTCTCTCTTGGTCACGCTGATCAGGAATTATCCTGAAAAAAACTCTGCTGATATTAGTGGGGTGAGTATGGGAGTGCAACCTAACCTACAGCAGAACATTGTTTGAGTTTCATTGTCTTTGAGTTCCTTGGCTCCTAATGGCCCTTCTGAATGATGCTGGCACCCTCTGTCAGCACTGCTGCAGGGGCTAGAGGTCTCTAGAGATACTGTCTGTGACTGTCATACTTACACCTGCACAGGTGAGTGACATCTCTGCCCATGCACACTAGGTCTTTCTCGTTCACCTGTAAATGGCTCAGTGCTCCTCTGGGGTTCCCCACCCCTTTGACAGCAAGGAATTTGAGATTTGTCCAAATCCCTTTCACCACCTCCCTGCAGAGAAAGGTTGGGTTGGTTGCTTGGTTTATGAGTCTGTTTGATCTGTGAAATTCCAGAGAAGCCTAAAAACCATTGTCAGTGCAAAGCAGAACAAAACCTTCTGGGAAACAGCAAGACCCAGCTGGTCACTAAGGAGACTGCAGAACGCGTTGGTTGGAAGCTGCCCGGCTGTGTTCCAGCCGGGGCGGGTTGCTGCACGCTGCTGCAGGCTGTCCCCTCCGCACCTCATGGCTGTTCTGCCCTATCGCCCTGGTGTTGGGTGTCCTGTGCAATCCATCTCCCACTGCCTTTTCTCCTGCAACAGAGCAATAAAATAGTTCAAATGCGTTACCCTCCAGGGCAGTGTGTTTGGAGGGTGTCAGGGGAGAGCTGCGGCTGGGGTCACTGTAGGGAGGCAGAGAAGGAACCACGCTGTGCTTGATGCTTTCCTGTTGTGTCTTCCTGCAGGGGAAGCTGTGTTTGCCCTGCTCGGTGTGTGTGTGTATTTGTGCCTCTCTGCAGAACTGCCGGGAGCTGTAAGCCTGTACATTACAAGTGGTAACCTTTAGCAAGAGACAAGTTAAATCTGCACAGGACTCCAAGGATGCTTGTTTACTCTCTCCATAAGGAGGTATGGCTGGTGCTCTGGCACCCAAGAAAGGAGATGTGGGCTCCAAGGCAGCTACTTTGGGGAGGGCTTGCTGTCTGGATTCTTCACTTTGTGACCGTGAAGCTCAGTGGAGGAGAGATATGGCCTCATGAGGTCCCTTCAAGAAAAGTCAGGCTGGGCTGTGAAGTACCTGTGTCTGGGCTTGGATATTCTGTGGTGAAATCAAGGAGCAGCAAACCTGTGGTAGATGACTGCGGAGTTTGATCAAGTGAGGGCATCAACGAAAATGGGTTTGGAAAAGGAAGCTTTTAGGGAAGTTTAAGCTACAGATGAGAATACAGTGGGAATTTTAGCTGCAGACACAGGGAGTTGCATAAACAGTCACTCTAGGAAGTATCCATGACTTTTCATCATCTGTCAGTGCCAAATGGAAGGGAAAACAGGCAAGCTAACAGAAGTGTCACACTGTTACTGCTGGTGGGTGACACAGATGCTAGATTTATTTAAAGCCTGGGACTAATAGCTACACTGAATGATATGCAGCTGATTGGGGTGATATATGAATATAAGCCAAGCTGGAAGGTTTCACAAGACAGTTTTCAAGGCGGAAATTGTAAAGAAGTGCCCTTTCCACATCGCCAGCTAAGTGGTGTGTGTTTGCTGCTCGGAGCTCCTGTGCCAGTTGGATGTCTGCCAGGCTCGTAATGCTGCTTTGAGAGAGATCACTTGCCATGTGGAGTTTTTGCATTTTCTGTTATCCAAACAGACTCACGTGAATGTTAATTTGTTCCCCAGCTGCCAAGGACCCAACTCTGCAAACGGCCGAGCCCCGTGCCTGCCGGAGGGGCTGTCCCGTCCCTGCTGCACCGCGCTAGGCCGCAGCCACGCGCCGGGGACGATGGCTCGATGTGGCCAGGGAGCAATCTGTCATTGGGACATAAAACATCCAGCCACAAAGGCATTTCCTTCTTTCGAAGCGCAGTGCTGCGGCCTTGGCAAAAAAAAAAAAGGACAGCAGTTTTTCTTTCCCAGGAGGAGGTGACAGCTGGAGAGGGCACCGGGGAATATTTGGAAAGGAAAAAGCCTCTTGGGTTTTTTGTGCTGGGCTGTTGCGAAGCTGGCAGGTCGTTGGGTGAAACGTGCCAGGGGGCAGCAGAGCAGCATTGCGAGTGTGGACAGGTCAGCGTTGGTGATCCAGCCTGTGTGGGACCAAAGCTAAAGCCACCGGGAACTTTCCTGGTGCTCCCACACCACCTGGGTGCAGGGTCCTTCAGAGGCAGGTTGGGGATCCGTCTGAGTGGGGGTGACCCCATCATACCAGGGCCCTGCAATGGGGCCCCAGACCTTCTTGCCGCCCCTCTGAGTCTTACCTTGTCCTTTTCAAGGTGGCAAAATAGCAGGCTGATGGCCTTGGCCTGGGTTCAAAGAGGATTACTTGTCATCCCACTTCTAGTTCTCTTAAGTGCCTGCAACATCTTTTGATGGAAACTGATTCCCCCATGTCCACTCTTAGGTGTGTAAGCCATTGGAAAGTCTGAAGGCACGGGCTAATCACATCGTTGGTTGTCACATGTTTGGCAAGGTTCTGGGCTTTGTACTGAAACTCCACTGTTTTGGCTAGCAGGCACCCAAATAAGTTCAAATTTAACTAAGTCTTCCTCCTTAATTTCCACACTAAGGTTCTTTGATGCTTAAAGAAAAATGCAATTTTTTGGTGTCTGCTTTTAGCCAATGAAAAAATGGGAGATCGTTCAAAATTTGATTAAACATTTAAAGCATGGTTTCTATTTAGAAACTGGCACTTTATCAAGTTAAACAACCCATTAAGCTCATAATCACGCTGTCTTTTGGAGCACAATGCCTTTTGCATCTTTTGAAATCAGTATTTGTGTCATCACTCAACATGCTCCGAGGTGAAATTAATCTTCCATTGTATTGTTTCGTTTTACTGCTGACTGAAATAATGTTTTCAATATTTTTTTTCATTGTTTATTTGTATTATTTTTTGACACATGACTTGTGGAGGAAATTTGGAAACAAGTCACAAAATTCAGATCCTTGATAAACTTCTAAAGCTCCTTAAATATTCAGCTTAAATATTCTACCGTTGACATGATTTGAGTAATTGCTTTTTTACCTCTAGCAGACGCAGTCTATGTCTGAGAATCGCTGTGTCCTTGAGGCTCTTTTAGTGTTAGTTGATCAAATACTGAAAGTGTGTTTTTTGCAAAACAGCGGTAGTCAGTTCTGGGGGATGGAGCCCACAGAAAGTCCTGCAAAGGCCAGAAGAAAGAATTGAATCGTGGACTTGTGTAAGGACCAGGGCTGTCAGAGCACATCCCAACACTTTTTGACAGATGCAGGGTCACTGGCAGACACAACGCTTGTTCCAGTTGCGGCATCCCAGAGGTGTGAACCGAGGCTGTGCCTCCCTGCGCCCCAGGACTGTGCTCCCCACGTCCCACATGCCAGACGAGGGTTGTCTCCGTGCCCGGCTGGGTGATTGCTGCAGAGCTCTGCTCAGTAAGTCAGGGTGCACCTCTGCTAGAGGTAGCCTTACTGCCTGCACGATAAGGGCAGAATTTTTCTCCTCCCCAGTCTTCCATCAAGGCAAGTTTTCCTTTTTTAGTTACCTCTAAAAATACATGAGGCAGGCTGCTGTTTCTTTGAATGGTATGTCTGCTATGACAAGGCTTAGAAATACTTTACATGCGTAGACTGCGAAATGTGGCAATGTTTTAAAGCCCTGCATCTTTTTGCAAATGCAATCTGAGCCACAGGATGACTGTAAGGTGTGAGTTATTTGCCTTAAGAGATGTGCAATGGATGTTTGCAGGTTAATCTTATGGCATATTACTGCCATTACGAAGGATAGTGACTGCAGCAGCAAAGCCATCACTGCACTCTCTGTGTTGGAAGTGATGAGGTTGTATCAGCAGAGCAAGCAACTCAGCAAAATCTATTATTGTTTGTGGGTTGGAAGGCAGTTTGATATCTAGACATGAAAGAAATGTAACTTCAGATCATATTCTTCGTTCCGTGCCTCATACTTAGCCCCCAGCTTTTTCAAAGATATTTCCTGCTGATGGTGTATTTACCACAAGGAGTCTAAACATGTCCTGGTATTATAAGTTAGATTATTTCTATGTCCCAAAAATCTGAGAGCTGTGCTTTCTCGAAATGAACTCCCCAGAACACAGACTTTCTGTCAAACAGTTCCCATGCTGATTCCTTCCCGTGCTGCAGCCTGGGGGTTACCAAAAGCAGAGGTTCATCAGCCCAGAATGATGTACCTGGTCTTCTGCAGCTCTGCCTCCACCTGAAGTTCTGCTCTTCAGTGGTGGCTTTACACGTGTCACAAATTTTTGTTTTCTTCTTGGGTTTCTTGTTCTTCCGTGGTATTTCACATGAGAAATTTGATCAGCTTTCCCTTGCTTGTTGGTGTACAATAAGCAGTTGTACACTTGAGATCAACTATAGAGTCAGTGTCTGAGGATTACTGTAACTGCTGGCATTGCTTCTAAATTGCTTTCTACCTATTAGTGCTGAGCAGGGGATCTTCCTGCTTTGCCTCTCATGTCCCCATTGACTATTTCCATGATCTCACACTGGCTTTTCATGAACCTCTTTTTGTCCTGATCAATATGAGTCATCCACAACTCATTTCAGCGAGCAATGTGAAAGTAAGTGTGCTTAAAATAATTACAAAAGTACAGACAAAGCCTTTTACGCACCTGGTTGTGTTTGGATTCCTTCTGAACTAATTCCCAGTTCACTGAGCAGGAGGTGTCACTGTAAGGTGCTGCTTCTTGGAGACCTGAAATGTTGTTTCATTCTCATAATGTGGGAACAGCAAAATACAACCTTACACTAAAATCAAGCAATGCAGCAGTGGGCTATTCTTTTTTGCAGAAATGAGTATTGTTTATCAGATGAAATACTTCCAGGGGACACTTGTTTCCTTGGTGAATATGAGTAACTTGCACAAATTCTGTTAAGCTTTCTGACTGCTTCAAAGGGGAATACTTGCAGCACCCAACCTAGAGATTTTGGTTCCAAATGGGAGGCTGATATGGCTTAAAATACCGAAGGAAAATATGAGAAATATGTAAATATAACTGTTATTGTGAAAAATATCACCGCAGCAAATCTTACGCTGTTGAAGGATGATATTATACATGAGATGACAGAAAAAAACACAGCTATACAGTAGACTGTAGTGGGATACAAAAGAGGAGAAAGCTATGTATGTATGTTTTAGAATTCCGTCATAGGATAATTTAAAGCACAGGCCAAGAAGCAATGAGAAAAGGCTTAGGGCTGTCATTTTTACATGGTCTTTAGTCATATATTAACTGTTTGCAGTATGCTCCTCTCCCAGAACCCATCCTACATGGAGGAATATTTTGCTCCTCTGGAAAGCAGCTATGTGAGAAGACAGGTCAGGAGATGTTTATTTACCCTCTATCAAAAGATCGTGATGCTTGCTGGGAGGAGTTGTCTAGAGCAGTCAGATACCACCCCAGGTAATGACTGAGGGTCATAAATAAATAAAATCAATCAATAAATACAGCCCTGGCACTTGTACCCCACACTGGAGTGGGCTGTGGATTGGGTACTAAAGCAGGAGAGCTGTGTGCCTGTGAAACAAGCCCAGCTACTAAGAGAGTGGATTGCAGAGATGTGCTTGCAGCCGTGACCCAGCTGTATGTGGAGGGGCTTTGTGACGCCTCCTCCACACTCTTACCTCCTCCTCTACCACCACCTGTGGTCTTCTTCCAAGTAGATTTACTTCCCAAATAGAAAAATACTGGACAGCAAATGTAAATTGCTGCAATAAAGTAATTTACTTATTCCTGCTGTGTTTTACTATAGGCTTTGGATAAAAATAGGTGTGCATTTGGAAAGCCTGACTGCCTCCTAAATTGTGAGAATGAGAAATTCTATTGGATGATAAATGTTGCAAATTAATGCAGCATTTCTTATAGTTGTTCAACAATTTGAGGCTGGTCATCACTTTATTTTCACTGGTACCAAAGTGGGGCACTTCTATAGAATTATAACCTTGGCACTTCACCAGTCAGGGTTGGAAAGCACCTGGAGACTTTCCTTTCTATTTGACTCTGTAAACACAGATCCTAAACCATTCTAACATAGCAGATGCAACTTTCTTCTACTTTTTGGAAGAAGGGACACCATAACCAGATTGATTTTATCCAACAGTGTGATTCAAGGACCCATCGCCGCTGCACCTGGATGTGGTGGAAGGCTTGATCACTTGGGCGGCCCTCCCTGAGTTGCACTCTGGCTTCCTAGCATGATGTCTGCTTGCAAGGAAAACTGTGAAACCAGGGTACATAGCTGGTCCTTTCCTAATCTACCCTAGAGGTGTCCTGCATAAAGGTAGGCTGCTATTTTAAACCCTTGTCACTACAGTGTTGTGGATATGCTATAATCACCTGCTCTTCTTTTCGTGTATCTGTCACCAGATGGCTGTTGTTGATGATTTATAGGATTATATTTCAGACTTCATTAACCAACATAAGAGCATCTATGTGCTAATTTCATCCTGTCAAATATTATTTGTAATAAACATCCTGGTAGTTTCACCCAGTGGGTTTTAATTGAGTAAAACAGCAACAAGGCAGTGCCCACACACTGATCTGGTGGATCTGTCTTTAGCGAGCAGGCTGGGTGGATACAGCCCCTCTCAGCCACTGCGTGCTCCTGTAACCATCCCTGCTCAGCATCTGTCAGAGGGATGACAGCCCCGTTCAGCAACCTCTGCTACCATCCATGAAATGGTTCCACTTAAAGCCCTCCCTTCACCTAGTGATCTGCAGCATCTTTGAAAACATACTCATAACACAGACCCCTATGTGGGTATTTTCTGCTTATCTAAAGAGCTCATGCCAGCATTCTCAGCCTAGGCAATAAAATGTTATTTATTTCAAGAGCCCGAGGTACCATCTGTTAGCAAAGCAAGGAAAATAGCAGTGTCTGAGGGCACAGCTGGCCCCACAGCTCCTGGCTTTGGGTGCTGGGACCCAAATTTCCCTTCAGTTAATGCTCCATGCTTGCCCCAAACTACAGAGTGGTTGGAGGTGATGCCCTCAACCTACCTGATGTCCTCTGTGCCACCAGAGTCCAGCTCCGGTGTGTGGTTTCTAGACAAGATTCCGGAAAAAAAAGTCAGGGTTTTAGCAAGGTTATTAATTCCGCATCCCTATTTGGGGCAAACTGCTGTTGCCAGGAAAAGTCTCCTTAAAAGAACCGTTGTCCTACAGCCTACTCTAGGGAATCCAAAATCAGTGAGCAGAAACCCCAGGGTGCAGCAAGGCCCCGAGACAGACTCAGCTCTGCTTGCTGGCTGGCCAGTGAGGCTGAATGTGGAGAGCATCCCTGCCAGTTTAGGATAGACCTTTATCTTTCTCTACTCTAAAACAGCTACAGTCCATACAGTATTTACCGACATTTGTAAAACTAGGCAACAATCCAACTTCACTGCAATGGGAGTGCTGGGGTCAAGGAAAGAAGGTGGTGCATGCAGGGCTGAGGTTACATGCGATGCCTGTGAGAAACCCAGCCTGTGCCCATAAAGTTGCAAGGGAAAGCTGCTGGAGAGGATTTTCTCCTCTTTGTGCTGCTGGTGATGCTGGGGGCAGGAGAACCACCACCGCATCTCACGCTCCCACTTGCCCTGCGTGGGAAGCTGAGCACTAAGGATTTATTACAGGACTCACTTAATGCTGTGGTACAAGCTGTTGTACCAGCCTACGGTGATCGTTACCAAAGGCGGGCTGCTGATGCAACATAAATAACAATAAATCCTGCTGGAATAGCGAATGTGTGGTTAGGCCCATTACCAATATTTAGAAAAACTGAGTAGCATGTATTTATTAAAGGCTGTAGTGAGAATTGGTACCACTGGTACCCGTCTAGATGAACAGATGGTGCTTTTCTAGTTTTGTTACTGCTGTCACAGATGGGGAGAGCTCTTGTTTAAAGAAAGCCCTGTTTGGCAAGTGTCTGCTGGGTCTTGGGATGAGGAAAGGAGCCGGAAGATTGGGTCCCCCCCAGTCTCTATCCAAGAGCCCATTGACTACTGATGTGGATGGGCCCTCTGGAAGTGTCACCAGTAGACAGGGCAAAGCTCGGAAAAGAAAAGGGTGTCGCAAGCCTTCTGAGCAAATCTTTGAGCCCCCTCTGATGTTTCACTGCAGCCTGGGTGGATTTACAGAGGGAGGGAGGTTTTTTAAAGGGCAGCAGCTTCTGCGTTGCCTCCCTGCCGTGGTGCACAGCACGTGGCACTGCTCCTGCTGGCTCCATCGCAGCACGTCCAGCGGGACCCAGCTGGGTGCTGCTCCAGCCAGGGCAGCCTCACATTGTCCCTGCCTCTTCTCAGCCCACGTCCAGTGGTGCTCAGCACCCTCCCACGAGATCTGGGTGCAACACCTTGGATTTGCCCTGATACTGACACTTAGGGAACATCCGCCCTGAAGAAGAACCTGTGCCCAAGCCCTTATCTTGCCAGCCCAGGTAAGTTAAGCTTTTGTACTGCAAAGCTACACATGGCTTTTATCAGAACAGACTTTTATTAGAGTAGCCAAAGCTGCTGCGAAGTGCGTCGGGCAGGAAGATTTTTGGAGTCATTTCCAGGGTGCTTTCCACCTTGCTCCCTGGCCTGCTCCAAAAGCTTTGTCTTTGTGCATCATAAGAGCTTTGGCAACTAGAGGAGCAAACAGCTGTTTTTTCCTAATAACCCTGCCTCCCATCACCAGCTCCTAACTTAAGCTCCTTTTCTGGCTGGGTACCTGTCCTGATGCTCGCTGAAGTAGTGGCATTGCCAGACAAATGTTTCAGCAGCCACAGTCTGACTCCAACTGCTCTTAAAAATCCCATTTACAGGATTTTGTCTCTGCTTTGCAGGGAGACAGTCCTGAGCAATGTGCTCAGCTGTTCAACAGGCTCTTCTGGCAGCTCTGCAGTGAAAAGCAGCAGGAAAAGGGCAGGATGGCCTGTGATCCTAAAATATTCTTGTTCCTCTGTGCTTGACATTGATTCTGCCACTCAATTTCCCAGCAAGACTGAGCCTAAATAATTTATAGGCAGGAATCTCTCCTGCTCTGAAAAGCTTCTGAAAATACTGTAACTTGAAGGAACATCTTCCATTTTTTATATCATAGAAAAAAAGTTCTGGAGATGATCACCAATATCAGGACTTTCCTAAAGGTTACAAACCTAAAATTGTCCAGGATTTCTTTTTATTTATATTTTTTATATAATTTGAATGTACAACCAAATCTTTGTTTGTATATAAACAAACTCAAATACCAAACGAATGAAATTGAAATTTAAAAGAATTGAAGCAAATGGGCTTTGTTTCTACAAAGGTCTGTTAATGAGCAGAGTATTGATATTTGCTTCACAAATGGGTCTTTTTCACTTGGAAAGCTCAGTAATAGGATTTATTTTTAAATCTCCTACCTTCAAGCTTAATTTAGCTCTGCAGCATCTTTAGTTTTCAGATGAGCTTTCAGATGAACAAGCAGTAAAGCAGTTGTCCTTGGTCGGGAAGTTCTTTGGGCTGGTTCTGCGTGGTGGCAGCGGGGGACGCAGGCTCCTCGGGGTACGCTTTGGGTATCCAAACTGCTCAACAGCGCTCTGCACCGCATGTGCAGATGCTCAGGGATGCTCGGTGGGCTCAGTAACAGCCTGCCAGCTCCCTACTGCCTCCTACCCTTAGAAATATTTATTTTTTCTCATGCAGCTGCGTGGAAGATTCATTTTTTCTTTTTTTTTTCCTGAAAAAATTCACTAACCATTTTTAAGCAGAGACCTGGCTGCACCCCCATCCCAGCCAGCAGTCCCTGCTCTTTGCCCACTCATGTTTCCCAAACATTCCTGTCGCTTAAAAGCGGCAATTTAAAGAGTAACAGTCAAGTTATTCTCAGTACCATCTGTCCAAACATTGCTAGGAAGTCCATTAAGCTATAGTTTTACGTTGCAAAGAATGATAGCTGCACTCAGATGACAAATGCACTTGATAATTTAATAGGCATTTTGTCTTTTTTCTAACAAGCTCTGTTGATTTCTGAGTAGTCTTCTGTTCACTAAGGAAGGAAAATGAATGAAGTAAACCACTAGAAGATCCATTAATGTGAAGGATGTTTAATCTGTGCAAACTAAAAATAAAGCTTGTGAGCTATTTGGATTATTAACATTGGAATAATAAAGAAATTTAGGAAATGCCAAGACAGTGTGGGGGGGGAAATGACAGCTTTTTAAATTAAAAAGAATTGTTTTGAAATAGTGGAAATAATCATATTTTGACTTTCAAAGTAAGAAAAATGTTTTCTTGATAATATTTATGTGGAGTAGAACACTTTCAATGTCAAAATCAAGATGTCCAATAATTTTTCAGGGCTTCAGTTTGAATGAATCAGTCACAATCTGTGAGAGGCTTTTTGACATTTTTAGTTCACAGAAGATTTTGACTGTCTTCAGTCTTAGAATATGGAAAATCTTCGAAGTCTCAGATGCAATGTGATTGGAAAACCTTTTCCCACTGAACCCTGGTGCTTTAATGGATCATCTTTGGCAGAATTGTGGGGCTGGTTATAACACCCAGGTGGTGCTTCAGCTAAGGGCAGTGACTTCTCAGCCTGGTGACAACCTTGAAGATGGTTTTGGCTGAATTTTTTCCATTATTGGCCCCTATATATGTTGGATTTTATGGAAAAACAGGAGCCAATTCTGAAAATGAGTTAGTTTGCCAGCTGGAAAACAAACGGGATTTTATTTTTGTTTATCTTAGAATGAGGTTAGCACATCTGTGCGCTAGCGCAGCAAGGTCTCTCGGCAGACGGTGAGCCTGAGCTCACCTGAGCTCTGCCTTCGGGAGAGTCTCTTGGACTGCGGGAGAGCAGCCGTGTCTGCAGAGCTGGTGGCCCTGGCCCCAGGGGCCGCAGGGACGTGGTGCAGCCACCTGTCCCACTGGTGCGGGTGCTCTGACCTCCCTCTCTGAGAAACACAGCGGTGAGCAGGAGCCACACGGACCCGGGCAATCCCAGAGCTGCAGGACACACAGCACGAATGGGAATAGGGGAGGTTGTGTCCTCATGACGAACAGCGGGTTCATGGGGTAAAGCTCCTCCGTGCCAGAGCCGAGGAGCTCAGCTAAAACAGCATCACCATACTTCTTCTATCAGAAAATGCTTTTTCTTCAAAACCGGATAGTGCGGGGAAGCACAGAAGGCACAGGGACACTGTCCCATGCTCACTGGTAGTCCTGTGGTGCTTCTGGGGCCCAGAAGATCTGAGCTCAAGTCTTCCTGTGGTTTGGATCTGCTCTGCACAAAGTACAAGCAGCTCCAGAAAGCTGCCGCCGTTCCCTAAAAGCCCTGCTGCTTCCCAGGCCCTCCCTGCTCATTGCTTGTAGGCGAACTCTTGGAGAAGTTGACTTTGTTAGTGTTTTAAGCCTTGCAGGATGGAGACTGACCCCAGGTGAGTGATGGGGCAGGGTGTGGGTGAACTGTGGGTAAAGGGAGAGGCTGAGAATGAGCTGTGCCAGGAACCAATGGAGGCAGGGACAAGGCAAGAAACAACAGAACAAGGAAAGCCACAGGTTTACATTGGACAAGCCCTTGTTTTGCCTCCTCATATTTTCATAATAAAAGTTAAATATGGTAAGTAGCAAGTAATCCATATGGGGTCATGCTTTTATATTTACTCTAAATCCACCTATGCAGCTGTGGAGTCGGCCCCAGCATAGCTGCAGGGCTGGAGTCACCACAGTTTGGTGCCTGACACTTGCCAGAACTGAACAGAAATCCTACAAAAAACAAGCAGCCTGTCATTCCTCTGTCACAGCACCCTCCTACCCCGCAGTGCATGCAGGTCCATAGGTTTGTGACTGACAGCATGTGTTCATAGCAGTCGCTGCTCAGCTGGTTGTATAGTGTGCTAGCAGAAGAGATGCACATCTCTGCAATGTTGCAATGAGTGCTGAGACGAATCACACAAATTATCTCTGAAAATGAGCTTCCACTCCAGCAAGTGGTCACGTAAGCTGGTATAACCCCTTTGGGGCACTGGTCCAGGATCACCCTGGCATGGCAGCAGTCCTGCTGGTGCCCTCATGGGCAGCATCCACAGCACCACATCAGAGCCTTCCCATCCAAGTGTCCCAGAACACTCAGCACAGCCTCCCGCGGCAGCCTGCTCCTCTTTCTGCCCTGCCCTGCCTTGTGAGCATGTTTTTCTCATGACTGCTTGAATGTTCTTTATTGCCGTTTGAGCCCCATCTGCACCAGAAATTTGTTATTGATCCTACAGCAAGAAGCACTGTGTGTAGGATTGCCACATGCTGAAGTTTTTCCCTCAGACCAAGTGCATGCAGAGAAAAGCAAGATACAAAACTCATAACTCTTTTGTAGAAATGGGCTTACTTTTGCACTTTTTCTGTGAAGATGAGTAGGGGAAATCTGACATTTTATGGACTTGACTAATGACTCACCTACAGATTACTGTCTAGTCTGGGAATTCACCTCTTTGCAGCCCAAACGTTGTTTGGAAAGATCGGTCTCAGCTCACAGGTGATGCGAGGCCGAGGGCTGTGTTCAGGTGTTCCCAGAGGTGCAATGGGAACCTGCTGATCCCAGGACTGCTCCTGGAGCTTTCCCACCGTGTAACCAAACATCTCTATTGCTTTGTTTTCCCCTTGCCAGGAAGAGGGCTGGGAAAGGCCAAATAATCTAGTTAATTGTGGTACAATTAGAAAATGATGGAGCAAACTCGAGAAGGGGCACCAGTTTTTTAGGGTGCTTTCAGTTAACTTGAGGGCAATCTGAAATTTATGTAGAAGCTAATAACATAGTATATCTCCTTACAGGTTTACTGGTCTCTATATTCTCGAAGTTGCAGTTGTTTCTACTGAGTTGAAGGCTCTGAATACAATATCCTGAGGCTAAACTCTGATGCTTTTGAAAGTGAGCATATGTGGATGCCAGAGAGAAGAACAGAGATGAAAACATTGCTGGGATTACATCTGAAGCAGGAGTACACCATGGCAAACATGCCAATTTCATGGTTAGGATACTGAAGAAATGTGAGATTGCCACCTGCCAAAGGTTTCTGTGAGCTCTCAAACAACACTGCAAGGTAAAACAATACTGTAATTTAACCAGATGATGAATAATACTGCTCCTGGCAGGAAATATTTGCACAGCCCATACCTAAGGATCTTCTCAGGATCCTGTTGGCAGTGCTCCTACAGAAAAGTGAGGTCCTGGTACCTGGGGTGGGTTCCCAACTGGAGCTTAATGGACTGATGCAGTTCTCGTGTTGGCAGAGGTTGCTCACCTGAGTAACACCTGACAGAAGCCCCTGGAACAGCCTCAAATACTCTTTGATTGAAACTTATGTTTTAGTTTGTTTTTTTTAAAACCCAAGTATAAAATTACTACAATAGTTGAAGAAAGGACGGAATGCCATGAAGCTGCTTCATTTGAATAAAATATGTAAATTAGTTTGGGAACAGGATCGACTCTTGTAACTGGAAGCTCTCTAGCAGAGAGGACAAAATTTGGTTTAAGTCCCTTTACTGTCATGTGCCATTGGGCACCACAGGACTTGTTGCTGAGCTTGCTTGCATCGTATGGTTTTAGTCTGTTTTATATGGCAAACCGTCTTCCCACTCCTCCCCTTTCTATCTGGTAAACAGCATCTTTAAGTTTAGGTAGGGGCTGTAATTCATTCATTTTCAAAAGGCCCTTCTGAAACACACACCATTCAAACACTGATTTTCAATATCCCCTCCCAGGGTGTAGCCACAGCTCAAGGCCAACTTAGCATGATTGTAATTATGAGTGATTAAAATTTATGGGAGCTAATCTGTTGGAAAGCATATGTTAGAGCAGCGTTTGGCTGATAAAGTACATTATTTGATAACTGCCAGTAACTTCTGTGTGATCTATAGCCTGGTACTGGGGGAAGGTATTTAACCTGCAGCAGCTTATGAGACTAGAAAGAAATGATAAAACCCAGTGTAATCTTAAGGGGAAAAGATTAAATAAAAATTATTGAAAAGCATCTGGTGAAACAGTTGAGGCATTACAATAGTAACAGTAATCAACAGCCCTGCTAAACTGATGGGCTGCATGACCTTGGCTGGAGCAGATATAGAACAATGTTGTCTGACTTGGGCTAGCAGAAATTCAGGCAAATGAGAGGATAAAATAGCAGACTATTAAAACTGACCCTGTTCAAGGTACCAGAAGGGATTTCCAAGGCAGATATTTTTTCAGAATTAGTAATGCAATTTTAAATTTCTGGGAAGCAAGAAATTACTTGGCAGGATTGTTGAATTTTGGCACAGTGAAGGCCAAAGCAAGCCCTCGCTGCTGTGCCAGGCAGCAAAAACGTGCTTGGCTGGATCTCATTTTGGAAAGTCCGAGGATTGCCAGGCATGGAGGGACTGCATGAGGCAGATGTGTTGGATCAGCAGCCAGCTTTAGATAGGCTTGGGTTTGGGGTGCTAAGGAAGCACTCTTTCCTACCCTGCCCAGCAATCATACACGGTTGCTTTGCCTCATTCCAAAAATGTTTTGGAAATGATGTTAGTAATCTGAGCTGCTTGTAGCCTGCCTGTGGACAAGTATTAAACAGCGTATGCAGTTTTTCTCATGCCTGCCACAATTTTATGTATGCTCTGTTGTGGTTTAACCCCAACCAGCAACTCAGCCCCGCACAGCCGCTCATTCACACCCTGCTTCCCTCAGCGGGATGGGGGAGAGGATCAGAAGGATAAAAGTGAGGAAAATTCTGGGTTGAGATAAAGACAGTTGAATAAGTAAAGCAAAAACTGCACACACAAGCAAAGCAAAACAAGGGATTAATTTACCACTTCTCATGGGCAGGCAGGTGTTCAGCCATCCCCAGGAAAGCTGGGCTCCATCACGTGTAATGGTGACTTGGGAAGACAAACCGCCACCACTCTGAATGTCCCCTGCTTCCTTTCTCTTCCCTCAAAATACATACTGAGCATGATATCACATGATGTGGAATATCCCTTGGGACAGTTTGGGTCAGCTGTCCCAGCTGTGCCCCCTCACAGCTTCTCGTGCACCTGGACAGCATGAGAAGCTAAAAAGTCCCTGACTGCTCAGCAACAACTAAAACATCCATGTATTATCAACATTATCCTCGTATTCAATCAAAACCACACAGATATACCAGCTACTATGAAGAAAATTAACTCTATCCCAGACAAAACCAGGACATGTTCCCATTTCTGCTGCTGTGGCCATTGCACATTGTGGAGGGGTTGGGCTCAGTGCTGCTTCGACCACACACAGGGAGGACTTGGTGGCCTTCCCATTTCTCCAGCCACCTATTTACTGCTGTTATGGTCCCTTGAGCAGGTGTTTTCTAGGTCAGCCTACAATTTTCTCAGAGATTCATTTAGTTAATGGCCCACCTCAGTGCCAAGCTGAGCATGAGGAACTCATTTCTCACCTTCGGGCAACGAATCCAGTGACCTTTGCCATCGCTGCTCATTGCATCCTGTTGAGGAGAGCTGGAGTGGCTTTGCTTTAGAATGAGGAAACACGCTGATGAATCACGAGTGGTGGCAGGCTCTCAAAAGGACCTGTCCCTTCCTTTTAATAAGGTGTTTTACATTGTAACCATCCCCTCATTTTCAATAAGGTCTTGTGTGGTCAAAACCACACTTGGCTTTCTCATTTTCCATCTGCTTCTGGAAAGGACTTATGAAAGATGAATGATTAAGAGCAGTTTCTGTTGAGTATGGCTGCCCTGTGCAAGCAATCAGGGTTCCTATTTGACTTTCTCTGGGGTTTTTTGTCTAGTTTTCCAAAGTAATATTGATGGTGCAGTGAGCACACCGTGGCACATATGTGTGGCCCGAGCTCCTTACCAAAAGGGGCTTGGGGTGGGGGCCAGGAGGGTTGTCTGGGTGAGAACAGGGAAAGCAAAGCAAGGTTTGTCACATATATTTAATTTTCTATCTTTTCTTGTGTCTACTGGAACTGTACCTGTATTGCTAAGTGAGAATACAGTCCTACTGCCTAGGTGTGATCACATCAGTCAACCTTTTTAGCAAGCTTTCTTCAAAAGACTTAAGTGTGATATAAAAACGATTCATCTTTAAATTCAGTCTGCATGCTTCACCATGCTAAACTGGAAATTCCCGTTCAAAGCTATCCCAAACAGTCCCATGAGAGACAGAAATTGTTCAGCAGATAGTCCCTACTGTGTCTGCCTTGGAGTGATTTGTTACAGCAAAATGAAATGTCCAACAGTAATAAATTAAAAAAGAAATCCTCTTTGTTAGTGCAATGAGAATGTAGTCTTTATAATTTATTATAGCAACATCAAAGAAATCTATTGCATATGCCTAACTCTTGGAGCCAGGAGAGATTTCCTACAGCTTCTGTTCCCTTCCTTCTTGCAGGAAATTAGCCTGGCCCAGAGATATTGGCAGTTCCTCTCCAGACCTAGCTCCCACAGTGATCAACAGAAGCTATATTTTTGGCTCTGAGAGAAAAAAAAGCAGCTTATTTTTGCCCATATTTATGGCATCTGGCTCTTGCAGTGTCCATAAGTGCTCATCAGTGAGGGTGAATCCCAGTTGAGGATTCAAAACTGGTCTCCAGAGAGCCTCATTCTGCCTTGAGTAGCTTGTTAAAGCATAAATCTCTTCCCAGTGAGGCTACTGTGACCCTTGAAGTTCCCTTGTTGCAGAAGAGTTCGTATCGCTTTTCACAGTGATGACTTTGTTTGCCCATAGGGATGAGTGTGTGGTTGTAATCCTTTAACTCATACAGCATGTTCAAAACAGAAAGGTCTTTCATGTATTCCTGCTTCACCACTCTCAGCAAATTAGCAGACATCTGATTTAGTTAAAGGGTAACTCACCTACACTTAGAAAGCACATTAGTCAATATTTCTTAGAGCTTTGTCTGGGTAAATGTATGTTTCTTCAATTATAGGAATGGCTCAAATAAAAAACGAAGCTTCTTTAGCTGCTGTTTTTACTTCTAAGGGTCTGAAACATATTTTTAGAGCGATGAGCTTTATGAAGGGCTGCAGTGCATTCGAAACAAGCCCTAGTAGCCTTTCCAGTGCAATATTCCTCCTTCTCTTCCTGATGCCAGTGTCCCAGATCCTTTGCACGTTTGACAAGCTGCCCTTTATCTCACAGTGCTAGAGAAAGCTGGTGTGTTCCCCATGAAAGGGGGAAGGAGCTCTAAAGTGCCCTAAACAAGTTTCTTGTGTGTCCTGTCTTGGCCTTAAGTATTCAGAACTATCCAACGACCCCTCTCCTGCAGCCAGGTTGGGGCGATGGCACGTGGGGACGCTGCCACAGGTCACGGGAGGGATGGAGTAGCCGGAAAAGAAGCAAGTCCCGCTCTCGTCTCTCGCTTCTGATACTTTACCTACATTTTCTCCACAACCCCTTGAGGCAGGAGGAAAAATCCCCCCTGTCTGCAGACTGTGACAGGGGAATCCAGCTGCCTGGCAGGGGGTAGCATGGACATGGAACCCCTGACATCGAGGCAGAATAACACCACCTGCACCCATAAGCTGTCCTTGCAATTGTAATTGGGTTGTTACACTGAGATGAAGTGTGTTTTCTACTTTTTAATGTGTTTATCGAGTTGGCAGAATATGATTTATTATGTTCTTAATTATTAATTTTCTTGCTCATAAGTGTCTGGATTTTTGTAATGATGAGATAGGGAAGAGTAAAGCTATCACTTAGGAACCTTAACTGAAATGAAGCATTTGGCTTTTTAATACAATTTATATTTATGAGAAACTAATATAAGATCATTTCATATTATCAAAGTAATATAGCTAATACAAGAGGATTAAAAGAATGATGGTTGGATAGGTCAGATATGAACTAATGTGAGCAGAAACTGAACAGCTGTAGGACTTAAGTCCTAATTTTGCAAAACACTTAAATACTCTCTTAATTTTGAGAGTGGGGAGGCTGTCCTGCATTAAGTCCTGAAATATGAAGACAGTTATTGAGCATTGCTCAACGCTACCTAATATTCTGTATCCTGTAAGATAAGGTTTGATCTAGCGCAAATTGGGGTAGATTCAAGTGCAAGTTTTGCTTGTATTCATTCTCATGAAGCTTTACCTGCTGAGCATTTGCCAAAGATATAAGTGAAGAGTGTGGTGAGCAAGGCTGGACTAAACTGGTTTAATTCGAGTTCATATTAATAGTTTCTGGGGTTTTTTTTTCTACCACTGTTGGTGAAAATAAATCTCAAGTAGCAGGTCTATTTCTAACAGTCACAGACTACTTTGAATATCAGCAAATGCTATCCAGACAAGGAAAAGAACTGGTATTATACCATTTCTGTAAGTTATGAGCAGAGGGTACAGCTGAGACTTTAATCCATGTGAGAAGTGCTCATAAGGGTAGCCAAGTTACTCATGCACCTTCAGAGCTCCTTACTCAGTGCTGTATCTGTGAAGTTTCACAATGAATTCATTCAGAATTAAGCAGTCATTGCAAGTAAAGAAATCCATTTTAATCCTTTGCATTAAACGCTCTTTTAATTCAGAGCAATTTCTTTTTCATAGTACTGCATGTGCTGTATGAGGACAGCAATGCTTTTATTCTGTAATTCCAGCTCAGGGATGAGGGGGAAACAACAATATTTGGATCCCTATTTCGAACTGCTCTCTGGGAAATAAGTTTTTCCCAATATAAATCAGGGTATTGTCAGAATTCACTTTTCTCAAATGTCAAGGTCAGGTAGAGGTTTGTAAATTAGCTCATGCCAAGAGAAACTAATGAACCAGTTAAAAGACTGATATAGAGGTTTGGCTCTGTGAATGTGTTGGTTAATCATCTGGGAGTCCACTAAATATGCTTTTGATTACTTTTTTGGCTTTATTTCTGTATTTAATTTGAATAAATTGTAGCCACAACCTCATCTAGCTAGGAGACACATATCTCCACTGCATCATCTTAGAACCTTTTTTAGTTTTATATTAAATAAAAAGGCTCTATAACCAGCATGCGGAATAATCATAGCAGTTATTACATAGATATTGTAGATACATCGATATAGGTGTAATATAAAACAGGAATACAAGTTGTACTTTTTTTTAAGGAATAATCTACTCAAGGGAATGGGTCACTCTGGGTGGACTTCGCAAATGCTACGAGGTGGTCACTTCCCAAGGATTAATACCACAAATGCTGTCACGATTATTAAAACTTTCCTCCTGAAGAATAAGGATTCAGTTATGGGCATCCATGGAAACTTCATTATCTCAGAATTTTGTAGATCGCAACAGACCCACATCAGGCAGGAGCAAGCATCCACCTTGCCAAGAGCAGGGTCCTGGCCAGAGCCTGGCAGCAGGAACATCTGGCGCCTCTTCCTCAGCTTGCTCAGCCTTACAGTTTTATTTTTAATTCCTTGAAGTCTTTTCATGGATTCGAACCTCATTGCCTCTCACTGAAGAGGTAACACAAGGTTTGCACCTTTGCCTGAGCTTTTCTGATGACAACTTCACGACTGGGCTGTTTCCTCTCCTGGTTTGTGGTATTGCATTTCTCTCGATTTTCATCAGTACACAGAAATTCACAGGCACTGGCTCGTGAAAATGCAGATTTCTTTTTCCTCTTCCAAATCTAGTTTCATTCTTAAGAAAGGGAACTGAGGTTTTAAGTCAATAGCTTGACTACATCTAATGTGAATTGATGGTAAAGGTGAGCAGCTTAATACTGCCTTTCACATCTGCTGGGTAACTCAGGTACGTTCCTCTTCAAATGAGGCATGTTTTGCTCTGTTGACACCCTAAAGGTGCAGTTGAACCTTTCGCTGTGAAACGCAGCAGCCTCAGTTCAGCCATGAGGGGAAGAGCCTGGCCGAGGATTACAGAGGCGTGAAAAAAGCAAAGGGGCGAGTACAAACCATGAGGACCCTCTTCCCACACCATCGGGAAGGGGACGTGGCTAGCACCCCAATGAGGAGAGGCTCCTCTGGAAGCCCTCGGAAAAGGCAGCCCAAGGATGTGAAGGCGAGAGGAGGTTTTCCCTCTCCGCAGAGCCTGGATGCAGCAGCTGGGCCTTCACCAAGTGAGGAGATCGAGTCACGCCAGGGGTTGGTGGTGACGGAGGAACACCCCCTCCCAGGGGCTCCTGACCCCTGGTTGTGCCTCCAGCTCTCATTCTTGTCCAAATCAAAATTTCCACTAACCTCAGTGGCCCAGACTGCCAGGCCCTTGAAAGCCCTGCAAAATGAATGATCTAAATAAACACGCAATCTGACCTCTCAAAGGAGGGCAGATAATTAAGTACTAATTTGAGCAACATTTTTAAAGTGACTATGGATTTTATTTGCAGATCAGTAACTGCTTAAATGGATGGCTTTAGGGCAAGAGAGTGATGCTCATCCTTACTAGATCGGTAAGGTGCTCTCTAAGGGCAGCTGTG
The DNA here is from genome assembly GCA_013399365.1 of Pampusana beccarii. Classification (NCBI taxonomy): domain Eukaryota; kingdom Metazoa; phylum Chordata; class Aves; order Columbiformes; family Columbidae; genus Pampusana; species Pampusana beccarii. Next base: position 45,973 of record VWYH01010065.1, read on the forward strand.
TTTGGACACTTTTTGGTTGTGTTTCTGAGAGCTAAAGGAGTGACTGGTTCAGTGCTAATCTGGTTTTGCAACGCAGACATACTTTAATCAGGGCTAAATTGCTGAGAGTGTAACGGAACATGATGATCGCACGTTTGTTTCACTCATCAGCAAGGCAATTGGTGAAATTGAAGCAGATAATTAGAGCTTATAATAAAACAAAAGCACTTACAGGAGGCACTACTAGGGTAGCAAGTGGAGCCCATTTCTCATTGGTGTTAGGGTTCCTCAGCCCCACCATGACACTGCAGTTATGGTCTCTCCAGCACCCCTCATTAGTTAAGGACAGTGGACAAGTCCCAGGAAAAGATCCCAGCTAAACCCAGTAGCGTTCATCTGACCTATCCTCTCTTGGCTTTCTCCGCAGGGAACTTCTTCATTGCCTCACAGTTCAAAGAAAACTGTTTATCTAACAGAGAAGTAAAAAACATTTCACTGTTTTAAACAATTAAGAGTTCAAGGCAATTGGAAGAAAGTTGAAAATTTCATGCTACAGCAAAAAAAAAAAATTGAGCTGAAGGGAGGAAAAAAAAAATAATACTGGGTACAGTTTCATTTATCTGTCTAAGGGCAGCAGGTAAATACTGATGTCCCTGATTATCTGACTGCTCAGCATGGTGCAAAAGGGCTTCAAATGTTCTAAGATCCCAGACCCATTAATCAGAGAAATATTTCTTCTGTCTGTGAAATCCTAAATCAGCTCTTGGTCTCAGATCTTATGGCAGAGATTTCCACTGGTTAATTATGTTGGTTTTCAATAGTTCACCCTCTAACTGCATGACCAACAGTGAATTGCCTAGTTTATCTTTGCTGTATACCACAACCCAACCCCACTATATTACCTTAAAACGTGAAAAAAAGCCCCCCCAAAACAAAAACAACAACAAAACAAACGAAACAAATAAACAAACAAAAAAACCCAAATAAACAAAATAAAAACACACAAAAAATAAAACCCACCACAAGCAGTGGAACAAAGCCAGTGTGGCAATGAGTCTGAGAGCCCTGATACCAGTTACCTGAGGTGTGATTGACCCCCTGATTTGTGCAGTACTACAAAGAGCACTCAGGGAAGAATTAGCATCCTAAGGAGCGCACAATCACACCCTAAATCCTGGCCTTGGCTAAGTGGCAGCTTACATTCACAGGTAATAGTATAAGCCAAATCAAGGAACATAATATAGAGGACTACTTCACATTGGCTTCCAGAAGAAGTGAAACAATAAAATTTCTGATTGGGTAAAAAGCCTGAATTGAGACCTGCTTTGTCCTGAAAGACATAGCATACGTGCTTATATTAATAAGAACTGCTGGCTTTTACCTAGAATAAAACATGCCTGGATTATTTTCTAATTGCTCTGTAAATATGAGGGGGAAAAAATGAAGAAAAATGTGTATCTATTCTAAAGCCACTACTCTGAACATCTGTGAACTCTGAGTCAGGCAAGTTTACAGCTGGTGATTGATCATGTTTTGAGGCTAAGAGTGCAGATTTTGAGGACAATAGTTATTCCATGAGTGGGTCATCATCCCCAATTTCAGCAGGTTTTGGTAGAGGTCATGTCAGACGGAGGCTCTGACAGTGGGTGAGATGCGTGGCCGTGTATGAAGCAGGAAGGTGGGAATCTTCCATGGTTTTGTACATGAGATGAGCACATTGGGCTGGATCCAGGGCTCCTGGCTGCACTCCTGTACTGTGAAAGTGTGTGTGCAGGTTGGGCTGCACGTTTGACAAATGTGTGCAAGAGCATGTGTATGTTTTCTCATTGATAAAAGAATGATTGAGCAAACAGTCTTCGCTGATTCGCCACTGCAGAAACCCCAAGGAAGAGGGACTACTTGTCAGAAAGCGAAGACCAAGTGGGCAAGTATTGCTAAAGGCATGGGAAGAGCTGTTATGCTGCATCCACAGAGGAAGCCGTGGGTTTACTGGGCAGCCCGAATCCCTGTAGGAAGGAAGGAGGATTTATGAGACACACACGTTTTCAAGCAAACGCTCAAGTACAACGTTGGTGTTAACCTCTGTCAGATCCCCAAATGAATCCAAGTTGCCAGCCTCTCCCTCTTCTTCTAGCTGCATGACTCACACCATTACCCGATTTAGCCTAATTGGGACCCAGCCAATTCCCCAGTTGCTCGTTGTTAAATTACCTCCACTCAAGCAGCGGCAGCTGGAGGTTTGTAGCTTTGTGGTTATTGATCTTTGCTTGCTGGACTGCAGTTGCTCTTTCCGGAGTATGTGGTTTGTTTGGGCTACTCTGTCATACCCTTTTCTAGTGCTAGCTTAGGGAGTCCTGGCTCCCTGGACATATTGGGGTGCCTTTGACCCTGTGAGCTGTCACACTTGTGCAGCAGCACATCTCCTCTGGACCACCTCAGCCAGCAGCACCCGGCACATGGAGCCAAGGGAGATGGAAAAAGGGCAGGATTTGCCTCCACGAATCCAGGTACCTGAAGGTGGTGGGTGATACAGAAAGCCCAGTGCCCTGTCATTGTGTTTGGGGTGTACAAGCCTGTGTCTGTCCAGCAGTTTCTCAGGGGCATGGCCTCAGCTTGTGGTTGCTTTTTGGCTTTGCTCTTTGAGCTCCTTCCCAGGGCAGCCAGGCTGATGGCTGTGGATGGGCTGCTGCAGCTCCAGGGGAGGTTATACCTGCTCTGGTGCCCGTCCAGGCTGCCTGGGCTTTCACACCCGCGCAGGACAGGGGCGTTACTTGGCCCTTTCTCTCTGTAGTGAGAGGTAGAGACACAAGCCCTGTGAATCTTTCCTGATTATCTTCCTTTCTGGTTTGTGTGCATCTGGAGTGAGTTCAGTGGTAAAGAGAGAGACCATGGAGATATTGTAGTTTAATTTGAGATTGTCATCTAGAAGTACTGTTCGAGTCTGTGTGTTTTGACAATGTAGCAAACAACTTAGAGTCAAGCAGGGGTCATTGATTTGCTTTATTCTTCTTCTAGAAATACAGCATATAAATGATTACACCACTAGTGTGTCAAGCTTGTCAACAAGCAGAGAAACATGTCACATCTCTGTTCTACCTGGAATGAAGGCTTTACCCTTGTGTGCTCTGGATTTGGTTTGTTAAATTACAGCAGGCAGAGTGAAAAGAAAATAGGAGCGCTGTGCTAGGTGTGCCCTAGCCATGCAAAGGCATGCAGACGCAAACCATAATGCAGGTGTGAGAGTCACTGGGCTAGCTCAGTATGTGAAGAAGCCAGTTGCTTTGCTGCAGGGTGGTGAGTGAACAGGGGGCCCTAAATGAGCCAGCTATTGATTTAGTTGTAAAGAGTGTGTTTTCAGAGGCTAATCTCTGAGTAACTGGCATGATCAAATCAAGCTCTCAATTCATGTACAGTCAGGCTGTTGCCTAGTGTATCCTGCCCATCTCGCTTAGCGTCCAAGAGCTGGCAGCAGCCTGTGCCAGGAATGTGGAACGACTCATTTGAGCTGTCTTGTTTGAAGAAATCAGGTCCTGATTGCACTGGTTATTCTGAAGCCTTTCTCTCTCTCACTTGAGAAGAACAAAGTATACCCAGAAGACGCGGAGGGTTGTTTTTTTTTTTCAAATAAAATAACGTCCCTCTCCTAAGTTTGTTCTTTGTCAAAGTAGAAGTTAAGGGTGCTCTCCATGTTCTCACAAGATGAAAGGTGGTACAACACACCTACAACAGGTGAGAGGTTGTTTTTAGCCTGGCTGTGGCCCTTATCTAATTTAGTATCACAGGACAGTTGAGTGAGCAGGCACCTCTAGCGATGGGCTAGTCCAGGCCTGCTCAGAGCACAATCACCTAGACCAGGCTGCCCAGTGCCATCCCCACTTGGGCTTTGAGTGTGTTCAAGGGTGCAGAGTCCACAACCTGTCTGGCCAACCTGTTGCTGTGTTTGACCACCCTCATGGCGGGGGGAAAAGACAGACAAGCTTTAACAAAAAAAAAAAAACTTTCTGTATTTCAATTTTGTCCTGTTACTGTGCACAGAAGAGTCCATAGATGAGAGTCGGGCTTCATCTGCTTTGCTTTAGCCCCATCAGGTGTAAAATCCCCTGGAGCCATCTCTTCTCTCGGCTGAACGGTCCCAGTGCTCAGGCTCTGCTCACGTCTCAGCTCCTGCAATCCTTTAATTGTCTCTATGGCTCCTTAGATGTGGTTTTGCTCTGGAGATAAGTGAGGAATGTGCTGTAATTTACTTTGTTTAAAGAAACACCTTTAAGGATGGATGTATTTTTATCTTTTCCAGAATATGTCCATCAGCTCTTAAACTTATAAAAACACAGATTATTATATACATCTTTTCCCCTCCTCCCAACATCGTATTTTTATAAGACTGTTCTTGCCAGCTGTTGCTCTATTTGCCATCATCCTCTTCTGGATAGTTGGATGTTTTCCTCAGATGCCAGTCAGCATCCTCTGCCCTTCACATCCTCTGCCCTTCACATCCTCTGCCCTTCACATCCTCTGCCCTTCACATCCTCTGCTTTTGTGTGGCATCCCACCTCCCAGGCCAAAGGGTGGTAGTGGTCTGGTGGCCTGAATCTAGTTATGTACCCAGAGGGTGGCTGGACCTTGGGCCAGGGGCTGAATCTTGCTTCTGAGGAGCAAAAGGAGATAAACTTGACTTCACTGGTACCTATGCTCAGTGAGACAGCAGATATAGAGCTAGCAAGAGGAAGCCAGGAGAAAAGTGAAATGCGTGAGTTTGGGATTTTTTTTTCTTTTTTCTAATAGATGGAGGTATTCTTCATCTAGCACTATAAACTGCTAAGTCTCTAGGCTGTGGAGAAAAAAAAATAGTTTAAATAATAAAATGCTCAGGGTGGCAGTGCTAGGAGAGATGCATGTCTGCACCTGGAAGCTGTCCGGGCTTGGCAATAGCTCTTCTCTATCAAATGTCTCCATCAGACTCCCTGAGTCTCCCTGCAGAGCACAGGTAGAAAATTTGTACTGATGGCAGCATAATAAGCCCAGCCAGGAGAAACAAATGCCTGCCGTCACTGCTGGGGAACAAATCAATTAGTGTGGCTGACCTGGACTGGAGAAAAGCAGACTGGGCCAGCAAAGCCCTGTGGGTGTTGTCTCACCGTGGGGAGGTAGCAGCAGCGCTCAGGGTGTGGGTGCTCTCCCTGGTGCAGCACGTCCCGTGCCCATCAGTGGCACGGGGGGCACAATTTCCTTCACCCCGCCACCCAACCCATGCCTTGCAATGCAAGCCTACATCTCCCAGACCTGCAGACAGCCCTTGTACCTCTGTACTAGCTGCTTCCTCTGTCTGACGAAACATCCATCTGTTTCATCAGCACAATGACTTTCAGACTTACCACTTTATGTCCCAGTGCCTCTTTCCCCATGTAGTCTGTTGTACTGACATAAGCTATTGACCCATCAGACTCATATATCAGGACAACCTAAAGAAGAGTAGGAGCGCTTGGAAAAACGGATGTGCTATTGTATTTTGTACTGAGCTGTTGCTTTTGCTTTAAAAGAAATTGTCCAGCTGGTAGTGTTCTTTGCCATCAGCCAGAGCTGATGCTGGTGCAGGGAGATAACAGAATGTTTGCTGGAGCTGTTGTTTCCTTGAACTTAAACTGCCACAGTTCATAATTGGGCTTTTTATAAGGCGAATGTTTAAGCAGCCTTTGGACATTGAACCACAGTGACATAGATTTGCCATCAAACGCTACACCTTGAGGGCCAGCCTGTGCCATGAAGGTCCCCTCTGCGGACCCCAACAGCAGTGGTGGCACCCAGCCCTTGGCCCAGGCCCTATCCTGCACCGTTCCCCCCTTTACCCTTTCTGTCCATGCAGAAAGGGTGTTGGCCCTGGAAAAGAGTTGGGGAGAACAAGGCCAATGCAGCATTTGAACCAAAGTTGCTCTGAATGTTGTTAAATGTACTGGGTTGTTGTTAAATGTTGTGAGTCGTTGCTCTGCCCCATACCGTGGGCTGGCAGGCTCTGACGAGTGGGACTGAGGGTCCTTCCAGGATGGACCTCTGCGAGCAGATGGGGCAGGACGGCCTGGGGACCAGGTGGAGGTATCCCCCAGTTTCCATAACTAAACCTTTGCTCTCAAATGAACAGAGTACTGGTTCACAGCTCCATGTCCTCCACAGCTACTTCTCATGATGATGTCAGGGAGAAATTGTGCAGAGGCTCAGGGCTTCACAGCCATATTCCTTTGGAGCTACGGAGTCTTTTACTTAAGGAACTGAGAAGCAGAACTCAAAAATGAACAGGTTTTATCCTTTCATAGCTTTGTAGCTCTGGTTTTGTTTTTTGTTATTTGTTTGTTTTTCTTCTACCAAATAAGCATTCTCTCTTACATGTAAACACTGATATTTCCTTCAATAAATTTCCAGCTGAGGTCTGCATTAGTTGTGTCTCTCCAGAAAGTCACATTATTTGAACAATTCCTGCATCTGACAAGCATTTAGGAAACAGAGAGATGTCTCTGAGTAGAGTACCCCCTTTTTTGCAGCGAATAAAGCAATACTTTGAACAATAAAAAAATATCAAAAAATCGCATTTTTTATTGCTGCACTGATGCTTAGATTATATTTCTACCGAAAATAGCAATTTTGTGTTTAAGGATTTGGCAGACTGTATTTGTGTTGAGCGAAGCAGTGATGTAGCAAGTTGTGTAGAGCAAGTAGGAAACGAAGCTCTAAGCCCCAGGGAAGCTGGCAAAGTTTGAATATATGTTGTGGCGTTAAAAAATCGTAACTGTTTTGTAAATCAAAATATACGGAGAGGTTTAAGCTTAGAAATAATCCACTTTTTGATTGGCACATGTGTCAAAGCCACCCACTCTTAACCTGACTGAAGTGACGTGCTTCTATTACAGCTTCCCAAAGCCACCACAAGGCTCACAGCATAGTGTGCAGGAGCTCCTGACACTGGCTTTTGGCTGTAAGGGCCTCAGTCCTGACCAGTATATGTGATCTATGCAGCCCCTTAATTTATTTTGGGTTAGGCCCTCCCTAATCCTAACAGTTATTCTGAATTTCCTCTGTTTAGGGAATTTTGTAACAAATTGAAACATCTCTCCATGATCCTGCATCACTGAGCACACTGCTCTGCTCTTTGGTTTATTAGCTTAAGATATCCTGTAGATCTGTTTTCATATTTCCTTGTAAATCAGGCTGAAACCTGCAGGCTTCTCTTTCCTTCTTTGTGGCTGCTATGGCCAAAAAGAATTAAATTTTGTCCAGTCTAACAGCCATGACCTTTTCAATCTCAAGTGCTTGTCCTGAATTTCATCTGAGCTAGCGACTTTTTTTTTCCAGCATCCAGAAAAAACTGTTTGCCGTACAAGTAACTCACAAATGCAAAAGCTGGTCGCTAATCACACAGGAGAAATGTCTGGCACTCGGTGAGGCTCACTAAGCTGGTGGCTTTTGGCACGTGCGCTGCTGCTAAAGGCTGCCTGGGTATTTGCAACCAGCCTCTTCCACCATGGGGCTGTCTGAGGCTTGGAGGTGATCTGATCTGTAAAGTTTGAGCAGCATTTAATTTATTGCTATTGATCTTCCAGCAGAGGCAGCAGACATGGTGATCAAACACCTCACTGTTCAACCAAGATAAAAGGTGCCTACTTCTAATTTCATTTCCTAATAACTTAGCTGTTATGAGGCTTGTTGTTGTGAAGCAAACTCCCCCGCCACCCAGGAAGAAGGCAAGGAGAAGCTCTTGGGTTGTGGGGACTTACCCAGGTGGCTGAACGTGCCTCAATTGCTTTCTGGGAGACAGATGTTTCCTGCAGAGCTTGAATTGTACCAGGATAACTGGGAAGCAGACTGGAGAAAGAGTGGAAGCTGAACCAGCGTTTTGCCGCTGGGCAGTGGGTCTGGCAGGGGGACCTGAAGGCAGCAGAGACACCCCCGCTGTCCTAAGCAGGTTGGGACACTCTGTGTTTATGTTTTTGTGGGTTTGCTGGAAAAAAGACTAGTTATTGTGAGAAGCATGCCATATGTTGTTGCATATGGCTGTAACATCTGCATATGTACCCAGGGATCTGATGTATGTGATGAGCTTCTGTTACAAATCTAACAGTGAAGAAATTATCCTTTGGGTTTGTTTCTGTGTTGGGTTGTTTTGTTTTTTTTTTTTTCAATCTACAAGGCTCTTTGAGGGAAGTCTGCCTCCTGACTTTGTCTTCATAGGTTTTCATGAAACCTGTGGAGACCAATGCACATAGAAGGTACTGGCAGTTGTTTGTCCAGGAGCTACCAATGCTCCAGCCATCTCTGGGGATGTCTGAAGGCTGAATGAGTTGTCCAAAACTCTTCCATAAACCTCTGCTACCAAGAAAGCAGCAGATGAGCAAAACAGATTCAAACTAAAGTTATTCAGAGAACTTAAACAGATATTTTTGCATTTGCCATCATCCTTTTTGTCCCTGGCTGATTCCTATGACTAGTAAGTGTAGTACAATATAAAGAAATCATGATGTACTGTGCATCCAATAGTGACATTGTTAAGGTAAAGGATTGAATAGGGTTGAAAAAAATAAGCTGAAAAAAAATCTGTCATCATAAAAGTTCAAATGAATTGGGATAAATAATACTGCTCTTCATGCTTAAAGATGTTCAGTGATAGGCCAGCTCCTGGTTAATCCAGGACATCCAGAAGTAGCAGTCACTTGAGATCTGTTCATCATATATGGAAATTCTTCTGTTTTCCCCGAATTTACAGTGTCTTCATCAAGGAGTTTATAAAACACCAATTCTGTTTGTGTTCATACAGCACCTAATGCAAAGGAATCTCCCATCCTGGCAAAAATATTTGGACAAAAAGGGTTAGGGAAAATACCACAAATCAGTGAACAAAGTGACATTTGCCTATTTCTCCACCGAGTTCAGGGGATGGAGCTCCTGAGGAGCCCTGCCACAGGAATCTGAACATGAGATGCTTCTCCCAGCCACATGCTAAAGCAGAAAGATCCACCTCGTTCAGTTGTACTTGAGGTGCAGATTTCTCAGTCACATGTAAATTCCCCCAAACTTTTAAGTAGATGTTTTTTTCAGGCAGATGGTGGGAGTGGATAGAGGGTGAAGAGATGGAAGATCATTTGCAAAACAAACAGAGGAACTGGCTGAACTAGTCCAGAAATATAAATGTATTCCTAGCAACATTCTGTGTGCTTCTTTTCATCGTCCTACAGAGTGTTGACTACTGATGGGTTAAAGCAGATGGGAGGTGGGGGAAAGAGAGTCATCTGGATTTTGTTCACAACTTGCATTGCTCACTGCCTGATGGAAGAATTCTTCACCTGCATTCTTCCGTCTCTCATGTGCAAGAAGGGGGGATAATAACACATATGGGTCTAATGGGAATGTCTAAAGGTTGATGTTTGGGGGATGTTTTCAGGCTGCAGGTGCTGAGGAGCTGCTGTCTGGCAGCATCACAACTAGCAGATCCGAGTGGGCAATCTTCTTGTGCTCTGACCATGGCTGAGTGTTTCCCTTCCTTTCTACTTGTATAGCATGCATAGAGGCCTTACTGGAATACATAATTTATATTACCATTGCAAATAGGAAGCTATCACATAGAGGAGCATCTCTTCATATTTCTGATTTAAAGCTGGTGCATTTTGTTAGCATTTTGGGCACACTGAGACCGCAGCCAGGACACAGTCCAGCAGCACAGCTGGTGGGTCCTGCAGCCCGCACCTTATATTCCTGGCGCTGCAGGAGTGTCTGACGTGTGCTGTCACCCAGAGAGGGAGGGGAGAGAAAAGGCTTGGTCTGAACCACCCTTGAGTGTCTGTAACACCTCTAGGTTCTCTGAGAATTGCAATGATACCTTTCACCTAAACTGTGACCGAGCCCCTATGACCCAATTCCCTCACAATTTGCCAGACTGGACTTTAAAAAGCTGGGGAAGTGCAGAACAAAAGACAAAGATATTAATTAGGGAGGCTTAATGAGGAAACATGAGGAAATGACTCCATCCTGCCTTTTTGCCAGGTGATGCCCCAGCATCTTAGGAATATGGTGCAGGTGTGTAGACAAAGAGAGAGGGAGGGAGTCACCTTGGAGCAAACCAGGAGCGGGGTGCTATCTGCACCTCAGTAAAGGTAAAGGTCTGGGCACATCAGTCCTGAGGTAGGTCACAGCCTCACAAGGGAGCTTAGATGATCATCTGAGGTGGATGGAGCCTTGCTGTCAGCTGTAACCTCTTTCGTTTTTAGTTCTTTGTAGCTGTTGTTGCATAGCTGCTTTAAAATGCTTTTGCTAAAGCTTGCCAAGCAGCAGCAGTGGTGCTGGGCTGGCCAGCAGAAGGAATAAGCCCAACCCAGGGCTTGGATTTCTCCAGCACCTGTGGGACTGCCACTGGGCTGGCTGCCTGCCCCACGAAATGATTGAACGTATTTCAGCGTATCAAGGAGTTGATTGCCTGTCCAGGCATTGTTCACAAACTTCTCCAACAAACTGGATTCTTTCAAGACAGCTACAATCAGGTGTAATAACTGTAATAATAATTAAAGCTCTTCATAATGGAGGTATTTGCTTATTAATTCAGTATTAAAATGGTCTATTTCAATATTGAATCAACACTTTAGAGAAATCAATGAAAAATACATTGTAAAACAGTCTGATTTGTGGATGGTCTTGAGCAAAAACTATTGAAACTATGAGAAGAGCAAGCTCAGACTTAAGCCCTGTGTTTCAAAATAACACAAGAAATAATATATCATCCATTTATTCAGTATTGCTTGCAACCTGCCATTATGTGTCAGAGATAAGAGAACATATGATTCCTACAGAAGATTTCTTGGATGGCAAAAATTCCTAGATACTATTTGAATTATCATGTGCCAATAGCTCAGCATTTGTGGAAGGTGTCATCTAATTAAACCGGAATTTTCAAGTACCAGGCAGCATGAAGACCAGTAATAAGACAGCAAGATCCATCTGTATTACAGATGGGATGTGCAACTCTAGCAGTATGGCTTTAGGCAATATTTAATTGAGTAGTTAAATTATCTTTTTCCAGGCGGGAAAATAAATTACTGCTCATCTCTCTAATTTATTTTAGCTTCTCCACATTCCGTTTCCTGAGGGAGTGGCGAGGGAGTGTGGGACATCCCCAAATATGCCTGACGTGATTTATTTTCTCTACGCACCATAACTCCCTGTTCAAGGAGAATGGCTTATAGGCGTGTGGAAGTTGGTGCTGTGGCAAGAAATGTGAGCCTGCTCAAATTGCTCACTGAGTTCTGCAGCGGTTCATGCCCTTTCAGAGGCTGTTTTAACCCAGAAGGAGGACTGAATTTGCACTTACACTCCTTCTGACATCTCAGCTAGTTCGTTGAGAAATAGCACTTGCACTCCTGCTGTGGCGTGATGACTCTTCCAGGGTCTTCATGATGCCTGAGTCTCAACACCTCAAACTATGAAGAATGTAACTGTCTTCGAGGGAATTTAGTTGTTATTTGTGATCCAGACAGGGTTCACCTTCTTGGGCTGCTCAAGGAGAAGATTAATGAAAGTCCTGGACCTCTACACCATTGCTCATGGCCACCGTGGGGCTCCCTGGAGAGCATGGACAGACCTCCTGGGTTCCACCAGCCTCCTGTGCAGTGGCTGAGATGTGCTTGGAGGGAGCAGAGCCCTGCGTACCAGCCAGGCCAGGCATGGGGCATTTGCAGCCCTCCCAAGGGGGCAATGCCAGAGAGGAAACTGCATGGAGCAGTCGTTTGAGGGTCCTGAACACCACCTCCACCTCCCCACGGTCAGGCTGCTCACAGCAGCACCATCCCCACCACTGCAGTGGGGTTTTTCCGCATGCAGCATCAGCAGTTTTCTTTGAGAACCTGAATCTGCTTTCTGTGAGTTTTTCCCAACTAATCAGATGGTGCTGGGTTTGCTGCCCAGCTGCCTAATCCATCCTCCTCCCGTCAGCAGGGTGTTTGACCCGTCTCTGAGCTCACTATTACCTCTGAATCTTGGGTGATGGCTTAGATTTTATCGAAGGAAAATAGGGCTGAAACATCACCAAACCAGAAAGAGCAACATGCCTTTTTAGTAGATCCACACCCAGGGCATTGTTTCTTCTTGCCTGCTCCTCAGCATCCCTTGGTTTAGTTCTTGCACTGTCACTTTAGCTCCACTTGTCGCCGTGCTGTCTTACACCCGGTGTGAGAATGAGTGTGCTGCTTAAGTTCGCTCCCCTCACCTTGCAGAGTGGCACTTCAAAGAAGTCCACGTAGTGACACCAGTGATTTTTATTAAGTTGTAGGACTGTATTTTATGCTGTAAAGGAACGCTTACTTCGCATAAAGGCTTTGACGTTTTTATAGAAACAGCCATAACTGTGTTATTTCGTAGCAGGAAGGATTTATTAAGCCTAGATCTGGATCTTCTTTTTATGTTATGCAAATCACTAATAACAACCCTTCTTCATTACCAGTTCAGTGCTCAGGCCAGGACTATTAAATCTCCCCTTCAGTCTGCATCTATCAGACTGCCACATTAGGCTGCAACCTAATCGGAATTCACAAAACCAGCCCAGGCTCGTACTGGGATACGAGGCTGCAAAATTAAAACCTGAGTTGCAGGACGTGATGTCTCTTTGGCTATTGCGAGAGGAGCAAGCTGAGGTATTTTGGGGCATGGTGTGGCGATGAGGCATGACAGCACCTTGATTACTTGTGATTATGAAAAATTTCACAGCCACCATAGAGCGGGGAAAAAAAGTAAAGGTCCATTCGTCTCACTGCTCTGATTGGATTACATATCAGGCAGAAATATCCTGCTTTTTGTATTTTCAGGAGTGGATGCCACTGCATGCCATCAGCCATGCAATCTTCCCCTCAAACACGGCTGCTCCTTGCTCTGCTCTTGCCCTGGAGGTGGCTACAGAGGAGGGCTGGGATGCATGTTGCACCCGCAGGGCTGCTTGGGACATACCTGGGAGGAACTCACTGCATCCAGAGCGATGTTTAGACCTTCACGCTGGTAAGACAGCTCTTGGTTTTTTGAAAAATCTTTCAGTGAACTGGAGTTTTGTTTGGGGGAAGCGAGGGGGTTATGTGATATGCCAGAAGTTTAAAAGCAATAAGGACCTTTCCTTACATGAAGTCAACAGAGCAGTGAAGTACTTAAGAGATTAGTCATCCCAGACTTGCCTATGGCTGGGTATGTGGGAGCAGTCCTCTGGGAGGCAGATGTGAATTTGAACTTTTGCTGTTTATCCCAGAAAAAAAGCCCGTTTTTCTTCCGTCTCGGATGACCATCTGTGCTGGGTTTGGCTGGGATAGAGTTAATTTTCTTCACCATAGCTAGTATGGGGCTGTGTTTTTGATTTGTGCTGGAAGCAGTGTTGATAACACAGGGATGTTTTAGTCGCTGGGGAGCAGAGCTTACACTGAGTCAAGGGCTTTTCTGCTCCTCACACCCACCAGTGAGTGGGCTGGGGGGCACAAGAAGCTGGGAGGGGACACAGCCAGGACAGCTGAGCCCAACTGACCACACCGTATGATGTCATTCTCAGTATATATTTGGGGGCAAGAAGAAGGAAGGCGGGGGAAGGTTCAGAGTGGTGATGTTTGTCTTCCCGTGTCACCGTTCCATGTGATGCAGTCCTGCTCTCCTGGGGCTGGCTGAGCACCTGCCTGCGATGGGAAGTAGTGAATGAATCCCTTGTTTTGCTTTGCTTGTGTGTGCGGCTTTTGCTTCACCTGTTAAACTCTCTTCACCTCAACCCACGAGTTTTCTCACCTTTACCCTTCCAATTCTCTCCCCCATCGTACTGGAGGGAGGGAAAGAGGGAGCAGCTGCGTGGGGCTGAGTTGCCAGCTGGGGTTAAACCATGATACCCCTCAACCACTGAAACTATATAAAGGTTCTGGGGAGATTATTTGCTTCTCTGGCTTCTGCATACTCTGAAAATACAAGCTGAATCAAGTCCTGCAGGTGAGAAAAGCAGAGGAACACCTTATTTGTGGATGTGGCTGGGATTTTGTGTGGGCTAAGCACCAACTGTTCAGCATCTTTTGTGGATGCATCCAGCCCAACTGATCCGAAGTGGCATGTGCCGAGTCAAAAAATACATATCTGAGGGAGTTCCTAGACATAATTTTATGGAAGAAAGGGAGAAGAAAAAGGCAATTCCTGCAAGTTTCATATTCTTTGCAGGGGAAAGCTATCAGTGCTCTTCCCAGAGCAATTCCAGGAACTGTAATTATGCTTTTGTGTATCAAAGGAGAAGTGTGTTTACACCTGACCTGGTCTCTGTAGAGATGAGATGTCCTGTAGTGGGAAATTGTCACCTTCAAGCTGGCTGCTCTCACACAGCTATTGCACAGCACAAATTTCCCCTGTGGTGTGGCTGTGGCAACCTGCCAATATTCACCCAAGGCAACAGCAGTCTTCTCTGTTTTCGTGCCCTTTACGTCAGACTCTGCCCTGTCAAATAGTGCTAATGCTAATGGGGCAGATTCTTCTGAGCTCTGTCTGTGATTTCCATTATAGACCATTAAATTTAAAAAAGCACTAGTATCCCAGCAAAACACAGAGATAATTTAGATACAGGGTAATTACTTGTACTAAAGTCTAGCTTGGGCATGAGCATCACTAACTCCTGCTCTTCCTGAGCTCGTGTGCAGCCTTTCCTTTGCATCGCTGGGTGTGCCCCAGCCCTGCTGCAGAAATGCCTGGGCAAAGCACCCCTGGTCCCGTTGTGAGGACAGCCATGCACTGCACGCCTGCGGTTCTGTGTGCAGCTGGGTCCCCACGGGTACTCGTGTGGGTTGAGCCCGTGTTCAGGTATCGGACACTTCACTGGTGAGCAAAGCAGGTAAGGACTATAGAACTGCAGTCTGTAAATGGAAAGTGGATGCTGGATTATAAAATATTAGGCAATTAAGCTAACATTTTTTTCCCCTTTAACAGCCAGAAATAAACTTCTTTGATTAGGGCCCAGCTACTTTTCCTTCTCTGCTGAAATAATTTAAGAAAAGCAAAGCCTGCTTCTAGAATGGACCTTAAAACAGTGTGTTTAATGAAACACAGTTAAATAAGCTGCTGGGACCCAACCATCCTTGCTGCCCAGGGCTGCGGAATGGCTGGACTTTCACGGCACCCCAAGCCTGATCTGGGGGCTCTGCACAGTGATGCTGAACGCGAGGACCCCGCAGCCCGGCTGAGTTTCCCCGGGCGGCCGCGGACACGGGTGGGTGGGTGGGTGCCGGGGGGGGCTCCCCGGCCTCTGGTGCTCATTCCCTGCCCAGCAGCACCATCTAGAGACCGCATCATTCCCAGCACAGCCCGCCCGGTCCGCCCCGGGCCGAAGAGCTCGGCATGGTCGGGGAGGGCTCTGTCCTTCGGCTGCCCCTGGCAGGGACATTCCAGGGCTGGGGCTGCCTCCAGCCCTGTTCCGTGGCAGGGAGAGGCGAAGGATTTCGCTGTTTAACGCGCTGGAGCCCGGACACCGGCAGGAATCGCACCTGGGAACCACAAAGGGGATGCAGTGTCTTGGCTGGGCACAGGTGACTCTGCTATTTGCAGTGTGCTCTGCACAGGTGGAATTGGGAAGAGATCCTGGGTGCTGGTTGCATGTTCTCGGGCCCTTTGAAGCATCCCCTCTTTTCACCAGGTCTCTTCTAGGTCACCTGAGTTAACCTTGGTCCCCTGCTCCTCAAGGTGCTGGGAGATCCAGGAGGAAGCAGGTTGAAAAGCTTTTGCACAGCTCCCTCAGTGGAGATGTTGCTTGAAATGAAGAGAACAGGACAGTCACAGCTGGGCTCTGGAAGCAGGGCAGCCAGGCATCACCATGCCTCTCTGAGCTCCAGCTGCGGTGAAGCTTTGTTGTCTTTCAGGGCCACTTCTTTTGTAGGTTATGGTGACCTACAGTTAAACAGAGTGAGGTTCTGAGATGCTGACAAACAGCAGGGCAAGTTTCTGATGTGGTTTTCTTTGTTGGACTGCTTGGAAAGGACCTTGCTGGGGACCAGGGCTGACGTCCTCTGAGGGGGACCTTGTTGTTCTGCTCCCGTAAGGCTTGGTTTTGCTCATGTCCCATGAGGCTGCTCTGGAGGGAGGAAACAGATGAGCAATGTTGGGCTCTGGGGAGGAGTGGTTCATTGCAGGCTTCCCAGGTGACCTGAAGGAAAAAACCAAAACCTGTGGCATTATGCATTTGCCTTTATAGAAGTAAACCCTAAAAGTATGCAGTATGTGTATGTCTCCCACGGCTCCAGGCTTGCTGGAGAGGCTGGTGAGTGATAACACAATCAAGCACCAATTGCCTTCAAATAAGTGAAAAAACAGCTGCAGGGCAGGTACAGATGGCAGGGTATCCGCTGGCCATATCTTATGCACATTCAGAAACAGATCAACGGGAGCAAGAGTTCACGCACGTGAAGTTAAGACTCAGAGTTAAGTGTCTGCTAGTTAGTGTTCCCAGGGGAAAGATTGTAATTTTGCCATAGCAGTGACCCAGGAATATTCTTATCCTTAACTGAGTTTACTGATAACCAGTTACATCATATGTATCCGTTTTGCAGTGTATCCGGTTAATTTTGAATAGGATGTTCTAAGCTGAAGAAGAATTGACCAGAAAAAGAAAGCTTTTCTCCTCTGCATGCAAAAGTTACTATGCCTTAATATGAGATTTTGTTAAAGGCCAAATTCCTACTAACCGTACCAGAAACAGTTACAAGCAAAGGAGAGACCAGCAAGAGAAACAACTCCCTGCAAGAAAGTGGCAGGGAGGTTCAATGAAATGTGAGTATTATTTATTTAGAAGATGATTGCTATATCATTGGCAGGCGCCAGTGAATCAGAAGCATCCGTCATCCAGCCTGGGGCTACCAAGGAGCTAATGCTTGTATCTCCATGTCCTGTACGCAGTGTACTCAGATGTGTGCCATTCGCTGCAGCCTTTCCAGCCTTGAAGCATAATTGGCACATAGCGAAGTTTTTCTGTATTTTACATTTTCTAGCATGTGTAATTACTGACTTTAATTATTGGCTGTAATTTTTACCATGAGGGGTTGATGAGGCAGAGACCTTTCATGCAGCACCAAGTGGATAACTGCTGTGGGGCTGCTTCTAGTGAAGAAATCTCTTCAGTTGTGCATGAGGAAGGGCAGCAATCTTTTGGTGTTCCAGTAAAGACCTGACAGAGGGAAAGGGGTGTTTTCTCACTGTCACACAGATAACACGAGTGTGTTCCTCTATGGGGAGGGAAGTCATGGGGGCAGAGTCATGAGGTAATGGAAAGTTATGACAGTGGAAAGCAAAGAGAATCTTGCCCAGACTTGGGCATCTCAAAGTCCTCCCAGGCTCCCTGCTCCTCATCAGCTTCTCAAAACACACAAGTCCCTACAGGCAAATGAGTTACAGAGGCGGCTCTGATGTGTTTGCCTGTGTGCTGAAAAGACTAGAGGTGGTGAGAAGTCTCCACGTGGAAGGAGGGTTCATCATGTCAAAGAGAAAGGTTGAGAAACACTGGTCTCTGCAACACGCAGGGTGCTCTGCCCCCTTCGTGTCTCCCTGTGTCTGCACCCCATCCCACTGGGGTCTGTGGAGCAGGGTCCTTCACTGACTGCTACAGAGCTGCTCCAAGGATCCCTGTCTGGGGTCTCCAGTAGCAGGCTTGGAGTGTTTTGTCCTTTCTTGGCTTGTTAACATAGAAAATCAGAAAAAAACGAAGTCTACATGCTGAAGTCCTCTGAGAGTTTCAGCTGTTTTCCTATGTGAGATTTAAAGGCTGTAACTTGTGTCTCTGGTGAGGTCTCAGAGGAGTTGTGGGCAGGGCTTCTGCATATCCAGGGACAGCATCACTGGTTCTGGTGTGCAGGGAAAGTGGTGACTTTCTCCCACCTTTTTAATATCTCCAGATTTGAAAATCTTCAAAGCTCCAGATTTTCATGATTCATATCCTTCCTGTGGTTAAAAGACACATATTTGTTTTAAAAGTGTAGAAATGAAACTACCTCATAGATATTTGACTACACGGTTGTGCTGTGGCTGCTGCTGAGTGACATGTGCTGCATTTGCCTTTTTCCAGGAGCAAAGTGAGCGTCTGTGCTTTAGATAAAGCAAAGTGTTTTGCTGGAGAGCCCTGGGATGGGAGCAAGGACATGCTATTGATTGGCTCTGCAGCATCTCCTGGTGACTTGCTCCTCCTTGTGCCTAGCAGGAAAGCTGGGCAAAGGGAGAAGCCTGACTTGCACCTCTTCATCTTCCTTGATGGAGGAAATATGAGCTGTGTTACTCAGTAAGTTAAATGCAAACATTCGTGGTGTCCTTTGAGCAGTGTTCACTTACCTGAAAGCCAAACTGAGGATCTGGCTGGATACAACTATCTTGAAAATATCTGGAGCTAAACAAATAACTCCTCTGAGTGTAGCTGACCTTGGAGATTCTTATTAACTAATTAAGCTGTTACACGGAAAGGACAGAACTAAAAACAAAGTCTCAGTTAAAATGTAGCTACTCTATTAATCGAATTGAGGAAATCTGGTTTACATCCTAAGCTATAGGCGTCCTGAATGGCTATAAAAATATTATGATTCGTTTTACTGGAGAATGCAAATAACATCACTGTCATACTGATGAACGGCTTAGCATGTCCCAGGATGGGGCAAAAGCTGGTAATTTTACAAGAGTTTATAAATTTTGTGGTGGGGCTGGCCCAGCATGCTGGATCCCTGCAATACTTTGCAGGACAAAGGATGAACAGGAACCATTTTTTGTGTCAGTTGCAATGCGAATAAAATGGAGATTCTTGGGAGTGGGGAGAAGGGAAAGCAATTTTCATGTAATTGATGTTGTGAAGCTCGTCAGAAATTCTTCACTTTTAGGAATGTTTCAACAGAGAAGTGACAGGTTTTAAAATCCTCCCACACAATGCAGACATATAGTAGTATCACTAATTGTTGTGATATAGTGTTATTTACTCCCAAGCATTGTCTGTCTTATCGCTGGTTTAAAGCACATAGGTGTGTGTTTGCATCTATCAATCTACCTGCCTAACCCAAATCTTTGTGCTTAGCTGGAGAGTCCTATGGTTCACCTGAAGGAAAAAGGGCTGTCATCCCAGAGCTACTAGGCATAAAGTCTTACAGTTCCCATTGCATAAAACACCACCCTTTTTATGAGGAGACATTATTCAAGCCATAAAACCTATGCATGTTTCTGTACTCTATAAAATGTGTCTCTAGTCCCGTCCAGGAAACAACTGCTTTTCCAGTTTATTTGTATGTGCGGAGTTGAGGGGCACATTTAGTGTTTGTTGCACAGTCCCCTGCTACCCAGACTGATGGATCCCTCTTCCCCTGCTGCACTGCAGCCCTGGCCACGTCCCGCCATGCCTAGAGGTGACTGTGCCAACCTCGGAACCTGCTCTGCTGATACAAGGTATTACCTGGTTGCACTTGTTCCAGCCACCATCTCGCTTCCAGTGGTGCCTGTGAACACAGCAAGACAACACGTTTTCTTCTGTGTCACCTCGTGGGAACCGGTGCTGCCCGGCTGTCCCTGCTCAGTGCCTGCAGAGCGCTGGCTGCCGCAAGACAAACCCGCTCCAGGGGCAGGCTGGCAAGAATGTCATGGGGATGGAGGCAAGCAGAGTTCATGCCTGTGTCTCAGCCCTAACTGGTTTTCCAGTGTAAGTGCAGGTAAATTCCTCAGAGAATGAGATAGGGAAGATAAACACCTGACACACAATAAATGCAGAAGACCCCGTGTAACCCTAGATGAATGGTTTAGTGCTTCTGTGTTTAGATATAAATGTAGACACATCTCCAGTTTTTGATGATTTTCCTGGGCACTTAGAGCAGCCCAGTTGTTCTGCCTTGGCTGAAGATTTTTTTCTTGGAAATTTTTTTGTAGTAACTAGAAAAATAGTCTCTTCTTTGTGACAAAACCCTTTTGGCAAAAGTGGAAAGTCGTTTGTGGTCTGTCTCAGCTAAACAATACTGTGAAATTTTATCTAATAATCTAGTGTGAAATTAGTTAATTTTACTCTTTTTTTGCATGCACGATCAAGTTACAGTTGAGGAACAGATTTTCATCAGGTCTTGAGCTCAGAGGTAAGCATTGGTTACACTGATCCTGTGAAATAAAATGAGCCCTACAAGCAGTTGAACATGACTGCCAGGCACCCCAGCAGCCTGCCTGCCTGAGTGCTGAGCCTGTCCCCTTGCAGCTTACTGCTACTCCAGCTCAAAACTGGGATTTTAATGAACTCTCTGAGGGTTTTCAAATTCCAAGCACTTTTTATACACATTGCCCATCATGGCAAACCAGCGCTGAGAGACTACTGCTCCCAGCATGGGGTCTTTCCCATGCTGCCTGATGCACTGGATTGGACTACTAGGCTTTTTTTTTTTTTAATATTCTGTAGAAGAGAATTGTCACTCCTATTAACTCTTCATCTTCACAAAAACCTGTTGTGTTTCCCACAGCTACCTGTAATTTGAATAGCAGTGGGAAGGGGCTTTGTTTTCTGTGTATTTGTGCTGATACACACTGTTTTTCAGAAAAGTACCTCCCCCAGACCTGCAAAACAAATCCACAAAATCCACTCTATAGTCAGTATTGTTTCTCTGGGCAGAGGCATAAAGTGTCACATACTGGCTTACTTGCATGTAACGTGTAAAACTTTGATTACATTTGCCTCTACAGAAAAGGAGGATTTTTCTTCAGTATCTGGAGTCTCACCTGTAACTGGTAATATGGATTAACTTACATCAGCTGTGGGAATGAAACATTTCCACTCTATTATGTAGGTGCCTCAGGTGTTTTACAACACATGCGGAAGGCAGCCACATCCATCAGTAGCCCTCTGTTTTCCTTGCAAAATGTCAGCAATAGTAATGGGAGCTGGAAATTAGACTGTGAGACTTCCAAGCTCCATTAGCTAATAGGGGTGTCTTAGCTCTTTGCTCTAACTTATCCTGGGATGTGCAATAACAGCAACAGGATTGTAACAGGGGAAATACCCCTATAAATGGCTTCTTTGCTAACCCAAAGCGTTAATATTACTCTGGTTCTATTCCCACAGAAGCTGGAGGCCAACAATGCAATGAGCTCTATGCTTTGTATTGAAAAGTTGGGCTTTTGGCCTGGAATATCGCTTTTTGTTAAATGAATCTCTTTCTTTTGGGGGTGTAGAGGTTCATAAAACAAATAAATAGAGACTATTTGCAGCATTGCTGGAGCCAAGAACATCAAGAAACTGAAAGAGGAAGGGTTTGGTAGGAAGAGCTAACATCTTTAATTAGATCAACTGACATCACTGGAAAAAAATGGACATTGTTCCAGCACAGAAGTCCTTATTATTCAGCAAAGGAGATGAAGAGCCCCTAGAATTGTCTGTTTGTTTGTTCAAGCTCTACCAGGTGGTGTAATAAAAGATATTATCTC
This sequence comes from Pampusana beccarii, assembly GCA_013399365.1. Taxonomy (NCBI): domain Eukaryota; kingdom Metazoa; phylum Chordata; class Aves; order Columbiformes; family Columbidae; genus Pampusana; species Pampusana beccarii. The sequence goes on from VWYH01010065.1 coordinate 67,384, forward strand.
TCTCTACAAATGCCAGTTCTCTTATATAGGAATTGAATTGCCATACTGTGAATCCAGTCACAAATGTTTCACATCCTTCCCCCAGCCATGGCAAACCATGACTTGAAATAAAGCCTCATCTCACAGCTGATGTTTCTTCTACGTCGTCTCCTCTGGGGCTACGCATTAACCATGTAAAAACATTAACTAATTCTATGCAAGTGCTTAACAGGTTCAAAGCTGATGCTGCTTGTTTGTTGCTGGGAAATCTCATTTCAAAAGCCAGACCCTTGGGATCACTTGGCATTTCTGCAAGATCAGACCTTGTAACCTGAGTCTGTTACTGGTACCAGTAACCATGGTACCTTCCCCACTCCAGCTCCTTTTCTGATCACCTGTTTAATATCTGCCTTTTTGATACATTACAATGGAAACAAACCATGAAAAAAAGTTATTCGCAAGCAGGTGGTTTTGTTTTTAAATATTATCATTTCAGTTTGCATGTTTCCAGCTCTGCACATGTTGGGGGGATTTTTTTATCTCCATCTGCCACTAGATGGTATTGCTCCAGCAGGCACCTTCCCAGCTGCTCTGCACCCCTGAGATGCAGACCTCCCGAAAAATGGGGCCCTCTGCACTCCTGCATTGCGGAGCACCCCATCCACACAGGCCGTGCTCTCAGTCTGAATTTCAAAATGTGCACGCTGCACCAAGTGAGCCCAAATGAACCGAGTTCAGCTGTGAATCTATTACAGTGGCAATGTTTCTGGGCTCCTGCTAGGTGTTCATTGAGTATAAAGCACTAACTCCCCTGCAAATGAGGCTGACAGCATAGCACAGAGATTGTAATGCTCCGGTCTTCTGTTGAAAACTGGGTTCAAATAGATCCCTTGGTGAGTATTTAAGCAGAGCAGGAGAGCTTCAACGGGAAAATGAATTAATGGCCTAAACAAAGTGACATCTTGGAAATCCTTGGTCTCAGCTGTAATAGATTCACATTGTGTAATTGTTAATCAAACTGATATGTTGAGTTTTACTTAACAGGTTAGCTTTTGCAAGTCAGTCTGGCGGGGTGGGCTGGTGATAATTGCCTAATGGGGGAGCGGGGGGTGCTGAGTCCTAGGGGTGTGCGGGCGTACCAGAAACGCGGGACCCAGCCCTGCCGCCCGGGCCCGCCGCAGCTGCGCGGTTGCTATGGAGACGGCGGCGCGGCCCGTCCTGCGCATGCGCCCGCCCCTCCGCGCGTCACGTGTCGCGCGGTCCCTCCCCCGGAAGCGGCGGTGCGCCGGGAGCGCTGCGGCAGCCATGGAGCGCTATGAGCCGGGGAAGCTGGGCGCCGCTCCGTTGCCCGACTTCAGGCAGTAAGTCCTGGGAACGGGAGAGGGAGGGCCTGGCGGAGCGGGGGACGGGCACCCCTGCGAGGCGGCAGGGCCCGGCGGCGGGCCGCAGCCTGTACGGGTGTCTGCGGGGCTGCGGCGGGCGGGATCGCTGCCGGTAGCACAGGCCGGGGAGTGCAGGGGGTGCCCGGGGGAGCGGGGTGTCCCCGTCCCGGGCCCTTGGGGGCAGGAGAAGCGATAGCTCGGGACAGCAGGAGCCGGAGCGGGTGGCGGAGGCCCCGGGGTTGCCTTGGCCGAGCTGTGTAACCCTGGTCAACCCCACACCTGAGACCGAGGGCTGGTCTGCAGGTCAAAGCTCCGTGTTAGGGCTGAGGTTATATACGGATATTTGTTTGAGGTGGAGGTTTTTTTGTTTCTTTTTCGGAGGGAGGCGATGCACGTATGTCAGTGTAAGAAAAGTATTTGTCAACAGTGGAGTTTTTAGTTTGGTAATAAGCTGAAGGTCATCCTGTTCTTCTGTGGGTGTTAAATAGTGAAGAGTTTCTAATTTCCGTGAAGAAAGTTTGGGATTATAGAATCATTTCTGTTGGAAGAAACCCTCAAGATTAATTCCAGCCATAACCTAACTCTAGCACTAACCCATGTCCCTAAGAACTTTGTCTAAATGCCTTTTAAACCCTTCCAGGGATGGTGACTCCACCACTTCCCTGGGCAGCCTGTTCCAGTGCACGACAACCCTTTCCGGGAAGAATTTTTTCCTCTTATCCAGTCTGAACCTCCCCTGACACAACTTGAGGCCATTTCCTCTTCTCCTATCACTTGCTACTTGGGAGAAGAGACCAACCCCCTCCATGCTTTCCTCCCCAACAGACCTTGAGACAAACTCTAGTAAAGAAAGAGATTCTGTATGGTTTTGTTGTTTTTGTTTGTTGCTTTGTTTTTTTTTTTAAGGTATATGCTACCTAAATGTATGGCAGTACGTGATCAGCACCATCATGTGACAAGTGCGGGTGTATCTAATATTAGATATTTAATAAGTATGTGATAATACACTGATAAGCATATTCGTGTAAAACCCTTATGTTGTTGATTCTCGCAAAACAATAACAGGGAAAGTATAGTTTTCAATCTTGTTTGTGAGCTTTGAATGACAGAATCATTACATCATTTTGAATTTATCTATTGCAGCCAACAAATGCATATTCAAAGTCTTTATTGCTTCTAAATGATACACATACTCAATTCTTGATGAGTAATTGGCTTCTGTTTGGGACAAGTTCTTGTCCTCTTTTAGGCATATATATTGTGACTTTCTTCTACGTGTAACTTTTCTTATTTATTTCAGAAATGAGGGTTCATTAACATCAACTTTAAGAACACTTCTATTCTTCACAGCTCTAATGATCACATTACCTGTTGGGCTATATTTTGCATCAAAGGCTTATATATTTGAAGGTAATTCTGTTTCTGCCAATTAGCATTACTATTACAAAAAAGAGGAAAAGCACAATCCTCTAATAGCATTGTTCTCCTTCCTGTTTTGAGTATTTTTTCCTTATGCAGACTAAAGGCCTTGTAATATCTAATTAGAACAGAAAATTATATAAGTGGTTGATGTATCCTTCCCTGCATTGTGGTCTGCAGTCCCATATTTGCTGTTTGTTATACAATGGTTTGTATAGTATACAGGTGCGTTGTTTCTGTTACCTAAAGTGTATATAATGCATCCTGCAGCAGACTTCTCAGAATCATCAGGGATATATTTCCTGCAGGTGTTGCAAACTAATTGTGTCTTCAAGACAGAATAATCTTGTTTACAGGCTTTTTTTTTTCTTTTTAAAACATACTGGCATTGGTAAGTGTAAACCGGTTAAGTCCTATACCTGCTAACAACCTGACGTGTTCTAGTCTTGATTCTGCAAGGCTTTAATAACTTCCTAATACTGCAGGAGAAAAGAATCCTTCAAAATGAGAGAGGGGGAAGGGAGAAAGCATCTGCTTTTAAGAGCAGTTTGTGAATATGGAACTGAGTTGGAAGGTGTTCCAGGGTGATTCTCCTTTGGTGTGTACTGCTGTATGTAGTTCTGAAGGTGAAAGTGTGGTAACTTTCAAGATCCTTTTCAGCATGTTGTTTATTTTACCTGAGGCGTGGCAAGCTGGGCCTTAACTTTGCCATGTCAGTTAATGGCGAAATTTGTCAGCCCTGATAGGATGGGGTTTGTGTTTGGAGGGTTGTGTTTTTTGTGTGGTGTGATGTGTGGTTTTTTGGTTAGTTTTTTTGTTAGTGTTGTTTTTTTTTTAAGAAATGAGAAACTGTATTTTGGTATTTGGTCTTCTGATATTTGAAGGCTTATTTCATGTGAGATGCATTAATGTATCTTAACTGGTGAGAAATTATTGTTTTATGGTCCAAATACAGAAGGTAGAAATCCTCTAAATTTAACCGTCCGACTGGTTTATCCTCTTATAGTGACAAATAAATTATGTAATTTTTCCTCCTTCCCCCATCCTGATTTTTGTCTGGGATAGAGTTCATTTCATTTCTAGTAGCTGGTATAGTGCTGTGGTTTGGATTTAGAATGAGAATAATGTTCATAATATACCCGTGTTTTTGTTGTTGCTGAGCAGAGACTCTTCAGCTTCTCATGCTGTGCCAGATGCACAAGAAGCTGGGAGGGGGCACAGCTGGGACATCTGACCCAAGCTGTCCCAAGGAATATTCCAGAGCATATGGCATTACACTCAGTATTTTGGGGGAAGAAGAAAGAAAAGGGGGGACATTTGGAGCAATGGTGTTTTGCCTTCCCAAGTCTCCGTTACATGTGATGGAGCCCAGCTTTCCTGGGGGCGGCTGAACACTTGCCTGCGATGGAAAGTGGTGAATGAATCCCTTGTTCTGCTTTGCCTGTGTGCACAGCTTTTTTTCACAGTTTTCTCACTTTTACCCTTCTGATTCTCTCCCCCATCCTGCTGCGAGGGGGCTAAGTGGCTGTGTGGGGCTGAGTTGCCAGCTGGAGTTAAACCATAGCACCCCCCTATTTTCCTGCCTCACAAAAAGAGTTACACTTCGGGGTAAAAAAAAAAAAAGGATGTTGAGGTTTATTTGGCGCTGGAAGATAGTAACAGAAAAAGTGACTGTTGTTGAACTCTAAGCTGTTGACTTCAAACCCATGGTATTTTATCTTAAATATTGAATAATTGCAGTGTTGCTTTATTCCAGAAATAGTTTCAAGGTCTGTAATTATCATGGTGAATTCTTTCCTATGAATCTTTCTAAGTTCAGTCTTTTGATACAGGAGTAAATGTAACTTTGGTCTTTAAGAAGAATCATAATTTACCATTTCAGTGTTCTTAATAACTAATATTCTTTACTTTCTTTATCTTCTCAGGTACCTTAGGAATGTCCGACAGAGACAGCTACTTTTATGCTGCCATAATTGCTGTAGTTACTGTTCATGTGGTGCTTGCTCTCTTTGTATATGTAGCGTGGAATGAAGGTTCTCGACAGTGGCGAGAAGGCAAACAGGACTAGAATGAAGATCATTGTCATCTGATGCTTACAGACTGTGAATTAATTTTTTGTGAGATGAATGAAAAGCATTCTTCAAAAATATTATACACATGCACAAAGATGAGGCTAATGCCTCAGCTCTGAGTAGAATAAAACTTGTGCTCGTCTGAAATATGTACCAGTGTTTTCTCTAATGCTGATGGAAGTTGTTCTTTAGCCGGCTGTTATTAGGTCGAGCTGAGTAGGGCTTCACCTGGAATTAGAATGAAATAATTATATATTTTTGGAAAAAATCCTGTAGCTATTTTTTGTGATTCCTAGTATCTTTTCTGGCTTGCTCTGAAAATATGTATTTGTTTTCTTGGTTGTATGTACAAACTTTTTGCAGTCAAATCATAGTGAGATTTTTGTGTTGTAGGATAACTTGAATTTCATGTCACTGTTGTGCTGTTGTTGGCAAGCTTTTTAGTCTGTAGATAACATGTTCTTCCTAAGGTTCCAGCAATGCACAGAGCTTTCCTAATGATGATGATTGCTGTTAAGCTGTTGTGCTTGAGGACATCCTGTTGATTTGAGTTTTCCAGTTTGTTAGTATAGTTGAGCATATTTTGGAAATGTTTTGCTTAATATAGAGCAATATGAGACTAAAGTTGGTTATCTATGTCCAGTGGCTTGAGGAGTATGTTCCCAGGTCTCATTCTTCTCATCTCCATCCCAGTCCCAGGTGTGCGTAAGCTCATACACTGTGTCACCACTAACACAAATCAATGTTTACATTTTGCTTCTGAAACGTTAACTTTTCTTATCCAAAAGTCCGTCATCAGGTTGCTGCCAGAAAACAGGAGAACAGTCTCATAGTTCCTGAAATACAAATTTAGTTTCTATGTTGGCATTTTGGCTTCATGTTCTCTAGTATCTGAACTGTACATTGTAGAACAAAAAAGGCCTTTTAATAGATAACTACCCTGCAATACAAGATATAGTAAACAAGCACTTGTGCCGAACAGTTTTTGAATAATCTCTTTAACACCGCTCATGTGTAGCACAGCTTACAACAAACAGATCAACTGTAGCACTGTTCAGTAGCTCCATTTATAGTGGAGAATAAATGGGAGCATAGCTGCCATGCTTTACTAGCTGGGTCTTGTGCTATATCTGTGTTATGTACCAGATACCAGAATTCCTAGATGCTAAGTTAATGTCCTAAGAATAATAGGTAAACAGTTGCTTAGTATAATTGTTTAGTTACAAAAATCTGAGAAGTTTGGCCTGTGCTATAAGTATAGGTACTATAATGTCTCAGCAATTGGGGGTAACAAGCTGAGTCTGAATCCATCCTCTGGAAGATCTTTGAAGATAAAGCTTTGATCAACAATGATCTTGAGAAGAGAGGCAACACTTGAGTGTCTGCATAGTGACAGCCATAGTAGGTTTTGTGTTGCCTGTGCTTGGAAGCTGAAATGACCGCTCTGGTGAGTGGTGCAGTGAAAAGTAGTCAAGTGGTGGAATTGCACCATGGCAAGGGAGCACAAAGAACAGAAACTGCAGCCGTACAATGTAGAGTGTACATGGAGTAGATACTCTAATGAGACTCCTGTTTTGTCTCACCAATACTAAGATTTATTATGTTTGAAGAGCTTTGTTGTGGCATCTTTAGGTTGTTTCCTTTCATGTACCTGATGTTCCTGTTAATGGCAAAGCTAATTCTCATGTCAAGTGTTTAATTGTTTAATGGCCACTAGAGTTTAAATAATGTACTGTTTTGGGTTTGCACTGCAAGGTTTTGATAACGGGTGGGTGGCTGCAGGGGTGACTTCTGTGAGAAGCTGCCAGAAGCTTCCTCCATGTCTGATGGAGCCAATGCCAGCCAGCTCCGGGATGGACCCACCACTGGCCGAGGCTGAGCCCATCAGCGATGGTGGAGCACCTCTGGGATAACACAGATAAGAAGGGGGGGGGAAACTGCAGCACAATACCAGCTGGAGAGAGGAGTGAGTATATGTGAGAGGAACAATTCTGCAGACACCGAAGACAGTGAAGAAGGAGCAGAGGTTTCCCTGCAGCCATGGAGGTTCACAAGAGAGCAGAGATCCACCTGCAGCCCAGGGAGAACCCCACGCCAGAGCAGGGGGATGCCCAACGCGGGCTGTGACCCCTGCAGAGCCTGTGCTGGAGCAGGCAGCTGGCAGGACTTGTCACCGTGCTGGGGGACCCACACTGGAGCAGTGTGTTCCTGAGGGACGGTACTCCATGGAGAAGAGCCCGCGCTGGAACAGTTTGTGAAGAACTGCAGCCCATGGGAAGGACTCATGTTGGACAAGTCTGGGGGGGACTGCCTTCTGTGGGAGGGACACCATGCTGGAGCAGGGGAGGAATGTGGGGAGCCCTTGCCCTGAGGAGGAAGCAGCAGCAGAGACGACAGGTGATGGACTGAGCACAGCACCCATTCCCATGCCCCTGCACTGCCTGCGGGCAGGAGGTAGAAAAGTTGGGAGTGAAGTTGGGCCTGGGAAGAAGGTGGGGGGGGAGGTGTTTTTAAGATTTAGTTTTTATTTCTCATTACCCTGCTCTGATTTGATTGGTAATAAATTAAAATTAATTGCCCCAAGTTGAGTGTGTTTTGCCTGTGATGGTGATTAGTGAGTGATCTGTCCCTTACCTTTCCCAATGAGCCTTTCATTATATTTTCTCCCCTGTCCAGCTGAGGAGCGGAGTGATAAAGCAGCTTGGTGGGCACCTGGTGTCCAGCCAGGATCAGCCCAGCACGTATACAAATCTGGAAACTGATAGAAATTGTGGAGAGATCAATATTCTTGTTGCTTTGGGTTTTATTTTCTGTAAGATGGTAATGTAAAATTTTTAATGGTGTAGTATTTTAAAGTGGTTCTGTAAGTTTGTTTTATTACTAGGAATGGAGTTGAAGCAACAGTTGTTAAAAAGACAAAATTGGGAAAAGTTGGTCTGCATAAGCCATTCAGTACTTCAAAATTGCCTCAGTGGTCCATCATGTGTTCGTATAGACTGACAATTAGGCAGTTTAGCTAAAGCAAGCAATGGTATGTAGCAGTGAGCAAATACTTTGAGACTAAGATTGTAACAGGAATTTTCTGGAATATTTTCCAAGGCAATAAATAGTAAAGGCACTGGGGGGAAATGGGAAGTGGAAAAATGGTGACTTATCAAAATCTAGTTTTCTTCTTCTGCACTTCTTATCATGTTTGTTTTATTTAATTGCCTGCAGGTCGTTGTGGTGGGTACCCAGCCCATGAAAGCATGGCAGAGGTCGGCTTTGGTTTGTGGTTAGGGGTGCCTGACTTAATTCCTCTGTTCACTGCTAGCACCGAGTAGGAAGTCTCCAGAGAAAAAGGTGATGTTGGTGATCATGTTGTTAATGGGAGTTTCTGCCGTACCCTAACGTTGATTAATGTATGTGAACTTTAAACAGTCTTTGCAGTATATCTGAAACAAAACAAAATACTGTCTACCTGGCTTTTGCTATGTAAGAGAGTATCTAGCAATAACTCTCGCTTAACATTAAGAAACAAATTAAAAACACCACAAAAAACCTAAACAAACGAACCCCCCAGAAAACACAGCCTCCTGCAGAATTTCCACAGTGGCGGCAGTTGGGGTCTATCAAACCGATAGGAAGTTAAAGGATGTAACTTCTCCACGCTGCTGGTGCAGCATGCCGAACTAGCGGGCAGGCTTTTGTACCCGATTCCCGTGATGGGAGAGGGGAAGTTGTGGTGCTGGCTGAAAAATTATATTCTCAGTGCATTGGCAAACAGTAGAATGGTTGATGTTATTGCAATTTTGGCTGTTTTCAGACTGCTGCACAGTTATTTTAGTTAAATAAACTGTTCTTGGGCTTCTGGTGGTCCGCGCAATTGGACGGGGTGTGCTCAAAGCTGCCAGGCTGGGGTGTCGTTGATAATAGTTCTGATGAGTAAGAGATGGGAAAGGAGCAGACCATTAAAATGGCAAATTAAGCCGCATATATATTATTACAAAATAACATACTATGGCTACGACTGAAATTTAGGTGGGCTGCAGCCCATGGGACGAGGGGAGGAGGGGTCCTGTGAAGCCAAGGAGTGATTTGGGTAGGGGGAGGACTGGCCTGTGCTGGCACAGCTTGGTACATGGTGACTGAGGCACCCTATGTTTTTGTTCAGAAGTGTTTATTCCACTGTTGTCCAGGGGATTATGCAGAGCCGTTGACCTGAAATACGTAAATCATACAAAATTGCAAGCCAATTCCACTTTTAACTTCCAATTCAAGTTGACAGCTTTGCAGTGTGTGACCTGGGGCACATTTATTCAGCTTTGTCCTGTACAAACTAGCATTGCTGCTGGCTCTGAGTCATCTCTTAGGGCACAGTCAAGCCTGTGGAGTGTAAATATTTCTTTAACGATACCGAATAGACGCCACTCTAATGTTTCATCTTAGAGACACACAAGCTTCTTGTTTCAAATTTAGGGAAAACAGTGCTCACTGTTTCCCTGCAAGGGAAGGCTCTCTTGGGCTTGAATGGGGCTCACCACAAGAAAATTGTGTAGTTTGGGGTCCCCAAAGTCATTCTCTATCTGAAGAAACACTGATGTCTGAATTTCTGAGGTGATGGGACACAGCTCGAGTCTCTGTTAGCAGGACTGAATCACAGTGTTGTGTGGCAATGCTGAGGTATAGTTTAACACAAGACACGGAGGTAAACTCTTGGGACTAGAGTGCTGTTTGAACCTAAAATGGTAAGAAAAAGTAAAGAAGTGAATGGGGATCTCTGTGGGAAGCAGCTTTTTAAGTGCTGGTCTCCCAGTTTGCGTTCTGAAACCAAGAGGCAGAGCCGGTGGTGCTCCTGTTTCTGAAGGCAGGGACAGTGACTGGGAAGCTTTGGTGAAGGATGACCAGGGAGAAGGGCTTGTGGAAGCTGGGTGGTTAACTTGGTGACTGTCCAGCTCGATGCCTGGGACTGCATTCTCTTGGTGCTGGTTTGCTGTCGCGCTTCACAGACATCTTTGTCCTACCAGCTTATGATGGCACATTCTTGCTGAGATTATTCCCTGTGGGTGCCCCGTGTTTCTAGGAGTGATCAGGTGCTGACTTGCAACTGCGCTTTTACAATTGTGCAAGCTACTCATAGGCCTGGAAAAAAGCTGTTGATACTTACAGTTGGCACATGAGACAGTGTGCTTTAATAGTTTTAATGTAAATAGCCCAGGGCGTAGGCACAGGGGCTGTGTTATTACTTAAAACTGTTTTTAATTGAAGGATGATTTATGAGTGAGAGTAACAGCAGTCAAAGAAGAAAAACTCTGGGTGTGGGTCAATGCTGCAGACAGCACTGAGGAGCCATTTAATACCTTTGCCGTTTGGTGACTGCAGTTGTGGGTGCAGAGTTGCTCTTAATTTGCTTGATTCATTAATGTGGGAGATCAATTGGAAGTTTACCAAAGTTTAGCTCCACAGCTGAAATGCTTCATACAGCTCATTTCAAGGGAAGGACTCTGATGTATAAGTGGTTTTGTGTCTGATAGAGAAGACAGAACAACCCACTTTGCTCTCAAACCTTACTGCAGTTTGAGCCTTTTCCTGGAACAATTCCTATAGAATTAGCAAGTGTTGGATGATTCTTAATTTGAAGCATGATAGAGCAGTTTCCTTTAGAAGCTTGTGTTATGTCTTCAATACAGTGTTTTGTTTTTCTCACACCATAAAATGTGCCCTCACCAAAAAATCCAAGCCAAAGGTGATTCTGATGATTCGCATGCCTGAACTGTGTGGATAGCTGTTTGTGTGTTAGGTGCAGCTACCTCTGCTTAAAAGTGCAGTGTCTGTAGCTCATCATCTGCAGGTTTAGCCCAACATCCCTGAGACTTGCTGGATGGATACGCGTTTGATAGGAGGGTCCTCTCTTTGCCTTAGTGCACAGTGGCTTCAGCAGGGTTATTAGAAATAATTGTGAATAGCAGCTGTTTCACAGCTTCCAGTTTTACTAAGAGAAAACTTGATCTTTACTTGGTTTTTATATTTGAAATAAAATTATAATGGTACTTCTCTTCATGGTAATGACTGATCTGTTACGTTAAGGCAGTTCCTTTATTTCTAGCTAGCATATTTCTTACACTTTTGCAAGCAGCAGCAAGTTCTTCACTTTTTTTAGAGCTTCTCCCTCTTTATCTCTCCTAGCTATTTATCAAGTGCTTTTGATGGGAGCAAATATCTTCTGTGGTGTGACATCTGTTGTGATCCCTAGTTAAGATTACGTTGAGCTTTGTAGGGAGAGATGAGGTTTTTATATCACTTGGTGGGAATTGTGCTTTGCTGCCCATGATTTTTCAGAATTATTAGTGCTATCAGCTCTGATATTTGAGGCATGAAAACAGAAATGCTGGGGAAAAAAGTTTCCAATTTTATAAACAATTCTTAATCAGATAGCTATTTGTCGTGGGCCTTGGGAGGGGTAATTAACAACACATAATAGCATGTTTCTGTCTTGTCACATGCTTGTTAGATTCAGAACAGTCCAACTCGGCATTCAAATGTAGTTTTATTTTAGCATATTACTAAACTTGAACGCTTAAGTACAGTGAGTACCATTGTCAGTGTGATCCAGGCTGCTTTCACTTGCACAGCTCTGAAAGAAAGCTACATTGAGCCTTTTGGTAAGGAGGTCTTAGAGAGTACCTGCGCATGTGTGATGCAGCTCTTCAAGAAGCCTGCCCATGTCAAAATGCGATGTTTGCATTATGTCAAGCTTGTGCGAGGGATTAATTTGGAAGCGGAGCCGAGTGGCTTGTGAACCTTATACTGCAGCTTGACTGTGCTCTAGCTTCATGGTCCAAATTGCAAGTTGATGGGATAAACAATGTTTGCCTATTGTGGACTTTGTTCAAACCATGAACAGGTAATTCTTCACAGCAGGTAGTTCTGCACAGCACCAAAACAATTTGCTACAGTTTTACTCAGTTAAAGATGGAGCAACACAATAGCGTGGCTGATTACAGAAGCACAAGTTCAGTTGATCACATCTGGATGTAGATATAATACATGAACTGATTGACCGGTAAAGCAGACACAGTAATTTATTTTGTCTTGTCTCCTTGAATTCTGCCAAGACAGTTTTCTTTCACTTTCAACTCAGCAGTTTGCTCAGCCTCAAAGATCACTGTATGGATTGATAGGCCAGTAAGATCAGTTGCTGTGTTTGTGGAAACCAGTGTGCTCCAGGCTCCTGCGATGAACAGGTGAGGCTTTGCATCATAAGGGAAGTCCCCCTGCCTGTGATCATAGCTTTTGCAGAATTAATAAGTGCTGGTCCCAAATCTGATAACAATATGAAATGCAGAAAATGAGGTATTGGTGGTATCTGTGCCGGGGTACTGTGATATGGAGGGATAAGAAGAGTTATCCATCAGTAACAGGACATCAACTGACTGTTTTCTCATGTGCATTCCTAGCACTGGGAATCAGTGTAAAGCCATCTGTTCTTAATATTTCCCCAGGAAAAAAAAAATACTTAAACTAGGCTCTTGAGACTCAGTACAAATTTAAGCTACTTATTTCTTAGCCCCAAAAAAGAGCTTTTAGATAAAACTCCGGTGTTAGTATTGACGGATTTTCCTCCCCAGAATACTCTGCATATTCCTTTTGTGCAAAGAAAAGGTTAACATCGCAGAATACTATGTGACCCACTGCTCTCTCAGCAGTATCTGCCATTCACCACCATTCATCCGCAGTGATTCTTTTAGGGATTGTTTCTGGTCAGGTCTTGAATTGGTGGACACCAGGAATGTTACCTAGTTTTGCACAGCTTTACGTTCTCTTCCAAGTCTGTATGGCTCACGCTGCAGCGCATGCTTTCCTTCTTTCTCAGTTCTTCTGAGTATTCCATGAAATCCCTGTTTCAGTGGATTGTTGCCACTGTTCAACTGACCTTAGTTCAGGCAGTTCAGTTCTCTGCCTGATCCTTTCCTTCCGCCTCCTTCTAAAATCTTAAAAAATAATAAATAAAAAAGTTGAAATTTGCACACCACTGGAGGATGATGCTGCACCTAAACTGTGCGATTCCATTATCCTTTCAATAGCATTAGCACTGTGCATTCATCCTGCTTTGCACTTCCGGAGCACATCTGTTCATTTGCCCAAAATATTGAGCCGGGAATGAGTTCGGTGGTCAGGGTCCGGAGTATGCACATGGTGGTCTCTGGGAAAAGGGTTGGCATGAGAGTGGAAGGAATAAGTCAGTGAGTAAATGATGAAGGAATTAAACTAATACACTGGCCCTGACTTTTCATGTATATGTTTGGTTATGTACATGTCTTAGTCTTAGCTCTAAGCAGTGTGTTGTTTGGGAAAGTGTGCTCAAGCATGACTCATTTGCATTTGGCTCCCTCTCCCAAAACATTGTGCCATTTGAAATGTTTTATTTTTCTGTATTTAAAGAATATTGTTTCATAATCCAAAAACTATTTTTCATTTTTTTTCTAGAACAATTGGTGGAAGTGGTTTTATTAATCTTTTTATTATTTAAGAGCTTCTATCTGCAGTACACAATAGAGGCAAATGAATTTATTTTTTTGAGGCAAGCTTGCCTTTTATCCTACAGAAATGGTGACTCAGGAGATTCATCCAACCCTCATCTCTATTCCTCCCCCAGCTAATAAGTTAAATGTGAGTTTTGTGTTTGTATTAAAAGACAGCCTATGCTTACCTCACTAGGGAGCTTGTTTGAAAATTGAGTTCACAAGAGGAAAATTCCTTGCCACAGTAAAACAGCATCTCTGGGCATTAAGGAGCTTTGCAAAATCTGCTCCCGAAGTGAAGAAAACAACGTTAGATTTAATTTGTTGCTCACATTTACAGTGATGCTAGTCTGGCGTGCTTGTAACTCTTGATGGTGATGCCAGAAGGCTTGTTGCTCTGACACAGGTCTCTGCTTTCTGCTGACTATTTATGTAATATTTTGGGCCTGTGAACCGTGTAGATGAAGAGTATTGGGATGTACAAGATGCTGCACTGATCTAGGATAAAAGTTCTGCGAATGGTTGTTCTGGTGGAACCAAGGAGGGAGGGTGGAAGCAGGTGGAGGTTCTTTGAGTCACTGTTGGTGCTGGAGCCACGTGCTGTGAGAAGGCACCTTCACCCAGAGCCGACTCCCGTGTTAATGCAGCCGAGCTCGTTTAAAGCTAAAATGAGACATGGCCTTGCAGCTCTGCAGTGCAGATGTACCGTGAGTTGTAGCTGAGAGGAGAGGTGAGCTTGGTCAGCACAAGTCACTGCGTAAAAGGCAGCAGATTAATTGGAGGAGTTGCGGATTTTGCACTGGGTTTTCTTCACGTGGAGCAAAGGTCTTCTGGACATCCCGGCTGTCAGATCCTGGTTTAAAGCTTCCCATGGGGGATCCCTGATAGGGGTGCACAGGAATTAGAGGCCTTCTTGGTGTCTCCCAGCCCATGTCTGTCAAAACAGTTTCACATACAGGGTCTGGCTTCTCTAACTATGCTCTTCCCTCAAAAGGTGCTTATAAACCAGGTGACAGGACCAGGGCCACTATCGAGGCCTCTGTCCACTGTGTTTATGGAGAGACGGTGGGGAACCAGATGCAGTGCAAACTGGCTACTTTGCAGAGCTGGCCCTGCAAGCTGGCTTACAGGTGGATGTTTGAGTTGTCCATTTAACCTCAAACTCTTGGGCAAAGAGATACTTGACTTTTGTTACACAGCTGAGTGTGGGGTTTTGATCGTTTTATGATGTAAATACCGTGTAACCTATAACAGAGTTGAGCTCCTGAATCGTGTTTTTGTAGAGGCTGATTGGTGTCTAGCTGTAGAGAGTGGATGAAGCCAGAGCAGTGACGTGGGTGTGAATTCTCAGCCTTGACAGGTGTTTTGTCCTCCCTCCCCTATTGTTAATTATTCATCAGCTTCAAAGAACAAGCCCTGTTTTTCCAAGTACTCCTTTTTGGTGGAATCTGGAGAGATAAAGCGGAAGGAAGAAGCTTTGCACAAAAAACCCACACTCTGAATATAAATTTTTTCCTGTTTGATCACTACACACTTAACACTGCCCCGCAAATGTTCGGAGGACTGGTGCTTAACTAAGAAAAGGCTATTGAGATTGATTTTTCCAGAAACAATAAAAACTCCATGCCTATCTCCTCCTTCCACCGTTCCCTAGGGTGGGAGGGACTGGCTGTAATTACAGAAGCTGCAGAATAGAAGTGTTCGTACTCTCAGCCAGAACTACAAGCCTCTTTCTGTATGTTCCCAGCTAAGGACAGACTATCTAGGGATTCCTGTTAAAAGGGTTTTGGAGGTCTTGCAGCACTGCTGTTTTCCTGGAACTCTCCATAGCAAATGTGCTGCTGTGAATGGAGTTCTTGATAGATGAACCTGCAGAAGAGCAAGTGATGGACTGGGTCAAGTATAGCAAAGAGTTAAGCTTTATAACTCGCAGGATGCTAAACAGAACCTGTATCTGCAAGAATAAAGGATAAAGGCTATGATTTTCAAACCTTCCCTTATGCTAAAGTAGAAGTATACTATAATGAAGTTAATATGTTAGTTTCCTCGTGCATTTATAGATGTGTGTTTGTTAAACAAGATCTTCTTTACAAAGTGTAGGGGCTGTTTAAATTGTTTAGGGGATGAGCATATTTATTAGGAGCTGATAATCTGTGTAACTTGTTACATTAAAATGTGAATGCATTAGGGTATAGTCTGATGAGAAGCATGAAAGTGATTACTGAACTGCAGAAATATATGTGCTAGAACCCTAAATTCTATAATAATCCTCTAAGGGCAAATTGCACCCTCATTCATTTATAATGTTATTGCAATTGGCTTTGTTTTAGTCCAACTTTGAGTCAATACCTCTATGAAAATCTCATAACTTGCCTTCCAAAATGACATCAGAGACGAAAGGAGAAAAACAGTCTTGACAAAACCAGGTCACTACATCAGCAAGAGCAGAGTGGGCTGAGCAGTACTGCTCCCAAATCTGAACCTTGCTGCAGGAGCAGCAGATGAGATGTGGAGGTGCTCAAAGCATCTCTTTGGGGAGAATGTCCTGGTCCCAGCTGCACGTTGTAGCCAGCCCCTGCACAAGTTAGGAATGAGAAGGAATAGTGAGTCCTCTGTGCCTAAATCAAGCAAAAATCCCAGCAAGTGAACCAAGATGTTCTGGTAGCCCTATGCTTCCAGAAAAGCAAGGGTCCTTTCATAGTCTTGGCTAAGAAATTCCAGGGCTGAGAGAGACTAAGGATCATCTAAAGCATATACACATCTCCAACACCTGTGAACCATGAGAAAAATGTATGGGCCTGGAGCCCATCTCAATCTGCCTACAGAGCAAGGGGCTGCCAAGAAACCATCACCTCTGCCTCCTGCCACAGCTTCTGTGTAACCCTGGAAGAGCCGTCCATCGAGGGACAGACGGGGATTTGAGTACAGAGGCACAGGGCCAGGCAGGCTGCTCTGGAATTGCCATGTGGGCAAAATAACTGTCTGTAATGGTGGGGTGGGAGCTAGAGGACATCCACGGACAGGGCTCTGCTCCTGGTTCCCATGTGGCAGTGTCCTCCAGCCATTTTTGTAAAGAACTGGTTTAGTGTATATAGCCAAAACTTAACACAATTGTCTTGCTGGCAGGGCCAGGTAATTAATATCTAGTTCAACATACTGTAACATACTGCTTCTTTCACATGTGTTCTGTGCAAAGTGGGAGTGCTGTGGCGTGCTAGTTTTCTGCTGTCTGATGAAGAGGGTGAAGAAAACCTACAGGAAGAAGGAAATGTGTATCTTATCTTTGTGGGTTTTAATTAAATAATCAGCAGTGGCAGCAATAGCAAGGTGCCAGGGCTTCTCCTGGGACACGCTTACTGAGCAAGCGATTTGCAGAGGAGAGGGAAGCTGGACGCAGCAGACTCATACAGGTGTCTGTGTTCAAGAACAGCATCTCTTATTGCCACCAAACCTCGCTCTTCGTGTTGCTTGTTTGCTTAATGAAGAAGAGACCTTTACCTGTGTCTTTGACCACACAGGTGCAAGGCCAGAGTTTTGGTGTTGCCACGTGAAGAGCAGTAACAGCACATGGTCTCTTGCAGGTTTCACTGAAGCCGCACAACACCACATGTAGCAGATGCTAAATGGAAGCCCCGTGGCACAAGCTTTGCTCTTTCTATAGGACACCCCAAGCAAGAGTTACAAAAAAGCAAAGATCTGGTCTGGGGTTTGAAATGTCACACCGTGCGGTCTGTCTCCTAACAGAGCTCTACCGAGCGCTGAAAGCCGGCGTCTGCTCCTGCGCTCGTCATCCCGTGTTCCCCACCTGGCTTTGAGCAGAGGAGCCTGTTGATGGGTGCGGGTCAGCCCTGCTCCCCACGGCATCTCTGGGAGCGCTGCGGGGACGCAGAATCACGCGTGGGGTCCATGTCCGGGGAGGTTGTGCCTGCACAAAGCAAATGCCGAGCACGAGCTGGTGTCAGCCCTAACCAACAGGTCACCCGGGGCCATAAACTCAAGGAGGGAAAGAGAAACTTACTTTAATAACACTAGGAAGACCTGCTTTCATTTCAAGTAAGTTAATATCTCGGTGCAAAATAAATGACTTCTATCACCTTGGGCTTTTCTAGGTAGGATTTTGAGCAGAGCAAGCTAATAATGATTCTGGCTCATTAGAATTTTAAAGGGTGTTCTCACTTTTTGGTGTAAACAGAAAGTGATAGTGTAGCATGTGGGAGGTCTTTAATCTTGTCTTCTAGATTTACATTTTGTAGGATTATAACTTTTTTCTTTTAAGCTTTTTGTTTCATCTTGAGCAGAGGCAAGCAGGTAACTAATGGTACACACAGAGCGTTTTAATGTGGCTTTTTCCTGGAATCATCTGAGCAGCCAAGCCCCCTCAGACCACAGCCCCACCCTCCCATCTGCATTTCGTAAAGGTATTATCACTGTAATTAATAGGAGTTGTATAACAGTACCTAATTAAACTCTGATCATATAGTGTAAATTTAACTTGATTATCGTTAGCCTCAGTGAACTCTGCAGGAGATTAATCCTGGTGATTCAGTCAGCACAGAAAGCAACAGCACCAGTTCTACAGAGGACTGAAATATCAGTGTGTGGAAATGCTCTGTGTTCCAAAAACCCACAAGATAGGGCGGTGCACTGACGGTAACAACGGTGTCGGTGAGGGGATTTTGCTGCAACCGGAGTCGCCCCATTTCTGAACTGGTTAAAAGCCACTGGGACGCCAGCAGGCTCCTGCAGCACAGATCTTAAAATCACTGAATAAGGAGTCTGTGAGAGGATTATGGCTTACATAAGAGTTTTATGTCTGTCCTAAAGCTACAGCCCCTATACTTTTGTGGGCTGTGTGCTGTGTCTGCCAATGATTCGTGGACACCAGGACCTCCTGAATGACTCCAAGCCATGTTTTAAGATGGGATTTCAGATAGAGGAGCTGGTCCCTGTCTTACGAAAGCTGGTGGGGTTCTGTCTGTAAGAACAGGGCAAAGGTAGTAATGTTATTTATTTATATTGATGTCTGCAGATCAAAATGCTGTGTGCTTCGATTCTGCCCAGTGTGCCAGACAATATTTCCGCTTTTCTTTGCTAAAATACCAAATAAGCCTTTGGTAATTTTTTTTTCCATCTATCTAGTCCAGAAGTACAGGACATGGGGTTTGCCCTGTCTTTCACTGAGTGCATCTGCTTGTTTGCCGCTAATAATAGTTTAATCAATCAGGCCTATTCCTGCATATTCTCTGTCTGACAGTAGCCCAGAAGACCCAGATGACAGCAGAAAATGGTCTTTTGTACGTGTCACTAGTTTTTTTGCTTAATTAAAAGCAAAGAGAAAGTTTTACTCTTGTTTGCATGAATGGTCACATCAAACAGTACAGGAAAATCTAGGCCAAGCTGCTTTCAGCAGGCTAAGGAACATTATACTATCGCACCGCGTCCTTTCATAGTAGCGTTGCTTCTTAATAAACGTCTGGCACCTTTTGAACTTTCTTTGACACTGTTAGTTTTGCTTTTCACAAGTCCCCCAAAGCCCACCTTCCCCTCGCCGTGGCGCGGCTGTTGTTGGATGTGTTGGGTGGGATGGGGAGGCGAGGGACCGGCACAGGGATGCGCGGCAGCTGCATCCTCGCTGCCTGCCGAAATGGTGCCGGTTATATAACGCCCGCGCTGGGTAACGAGGTGAAACTCCGTCAACTCTTCTGCAGGAGGTTTCAGAGGGTTTGTGGCTGCTGGCTGGCTTAAAGGGTAAGAGGAATGTGTTTCTGGGTGGGGGGGGTGTGCGCATATGTGTGTTAGTGTGTACTGTGCTGAAAAGGGGCTATAAAATTACAGCCTGAAATGTGGGTGCAGGCAATAAATACCTCAGGCAAGCACGGCCACCCTGCACCATTAGCACGTTGCCTGAAACAGATAATTTTAGGATGTTGCTGCCTTGTGGAACAGCTCTGTAACTTCTTAGTGCTGTTTTTCTGGTTTCCTCTAATGTGTCTGAAACACAATTAAGAATATGCCGTGCTTAAGCCACAATGGCTTTCCCTTAAATTTTATAGTGGTAATAACACTTTTTGAGAGAAGGCTGTGCTCAGGCAGTGAAATGCTTTACATCTAATGGTCACAAGATGTTGACATTATTCAGAATGTAACTTAGCTGGGGCTTCACTGTTGGTTTTTTGCACTTGTGGAGTTGTGCCTGTTTGCAGCTCAGCTGGTACTTTTGCTTGTCCAAGTGAAAATGCTCATGTTGAATGCTGACTGTATGCTGGGTGACTGTGTCCATGAGTGCTGGATACCCGTGTCTGGTTTGGTTTAAGACTGGACCTATAGGTCTGGACGCGCTGGCCGCTGTCACAGAAGAGCTGCTCAAATGCGTAGCACTCGTGCAGCTACGGTTAAATGTGCGCCTCAGAGCAGAAAGCAATCTCTGTTTACAGCGATATGAACAGCAAAGAGAACCCCCAGGCTTTCTGGGGTTATGTTATGGGGGTTATGCTTGCTTTGTTAGTGCTGTATGTGCTTAAAATACGTGGGAGTTACTGGTGAAACTGATGGTTGTGTTACAGAAACAGAAGGGCTGTGGAGAGGGGCTGTACATCCACAGCCCAGTTAGCTGTAAGCTCAGAAGATTCAAAGAGCAAGAAACAGAACCCAAATGAACCTAAATGAGCAAGGGGATCTAAATTATTCACAAGCAGAAATGTTTGTTCCTGAACAGTCAGGTGCCTAAATCCAGAGCAGCCTCAGGCTGTGGGACTGGCATTGCGAGGGTGAGTGTTGTCCTAAAATGAACTGTGCAACAGAAAAATCACTTGGTATTAGTTAGATAAAAGCTCGCATCCCTCTGGGACTGTGAATCTCTTCTGCTCAGTTTTTAGACTCTTTTTTTGTTATAATCTAAAATGTACTTGCTGTGTTTTGGCAATGGGAAGGGAGATACTTGGGGACAGGCTGTATCTGTTTCTTCCACTTTAGTTTTCTCCCATGTAAGCTGGTTTCAGCTGGTTGAAAGCAAATGAGCCAGTTTGGTCTTAGGCTTAAAGCTGAACCAAAACAGCTTCAGTCACACCAGGGCTGAAAAGCTCCAGTCTACCAGGCTCCCTGCTCTTGGGGTAGGGTGCAATTGAATAGAAGCAGCACAGGACTAGCAGGGAAACAGACTGATAAATCCACATAATTAGTCATAAAAATAATTATAATAATTGGAAATGATGGACAGCCTTGCTGGGAACTTAAACATAGATGCCAAGAGTTAACCACATGTCAGAGACTAAGCTCCACTATCTCCTTGAGGTGATTTCTGTCCTGCTGGACAGGAAGACAGGCAGAAACCTCTGCTCTTCCTTTCCAGGAGGGAGAGACAAGTTAGTCCTGGCTGCACCAGCAATGTAGTGGTTCCCTCAGGACTGCAAGAATAGCAATGGAGTTAGGCCTTTTGAGGCTGTAAGCACTGAGCAGAGGCAGAAGGTCATCAGTGACCATAGGTATAGGAATATCACACAGCTGCCCAGTTTTTCACATGTGATCACCGTGGTGTTGCTGGCTTTGTAACTTTTGCAGCCCCATAGCTGAACCCTCAGGGACCCGCTTACCATCTGCAGATGGTGAGCCTTGCCCTATATACTAAGTAGATTTCTCTCTGTGTGTATGCCTGTGATTAATTACCACTATGAAATGGTAATAAAAAATTTAAAATGTCATTACAACGTGGTGCGGAGCTGGGATTTGCCATCGAGCTGCAAGTCTCCTGTTGGCGAAGCTGCTCAGAGTTCACCTGAACTCTGCAGTGAATTCCCCTCAACGATCTGCTCTCTGAGCAGGCTGACATTGCGCCCGTTGTCTGTCACTGACTTGTGTGGGTTTGACTCTTCAGCAGTTTTCCTGAGTCTTTCCTCTGGTGGAAAGTTATCCTGGTCAAATCTCCTAGCAGCCAGATGCCTCGGTAAGAGCAGTGCTAGGCATGCTGAGCCCAAGGAGTAACTTGCTTCTTGAAGGAGAGTTATTTTTATGTAGACAAGGGTCATTTGCACTGCTGTGACTTGTTGACGTTGGTATGCATTCTGAGAAAGTCCCCATGGGGGTCACTTAGTGCCACTGAGCTTCTCTCTCCCTGATGTGGCTGCAAGAGCAGTGCTGCCTTCTAGAGAGCAGAGTCACAGTGCAGGGTTACATTGCGGGGCTGAACGCTGAGTAACTTTGCACCTGTTAGTTGACAGCCGTCTTACCAAAGGTACCTGCAGGTACCTCATTTTGCCCCAAGAGTTCAGGTCCAAGCTGCGGCCAGTGAAGCTCTCAGCACACAAACCTCAGTGGTGGGGTCAGAGCCAGGTTTGTCAGAAGTGCCCCAGCTTCAGAAAACAAAGGCTTTTGTTTTGGGGGAAGGAGGGGAGAGAACAAGAATGATTTCCAACAAGCTAATAAAAACCCTAAAGTAAATAACTAGGTGTTCTTCCATTTCCGTGTAGCTCTTGGAAAATTGCCCAGGTTGTCTTTAAAGAGCTCATTGTAAAATAGTGAGATGGTCTTTCCCCATAGGTACATCTTAAAATAAAAACATTTTATTTTCTCCACTTGGAATTATTATAGAATTACCTGTTCTTGAGATTACTGTGAAGACTTTTGGGAAATAATTCTCCTGGGCTACACTGAATGAGATGTGCTACAGCCATGCAGGTCTACAGTTTTGTATAGCAAGGGAGGGAACGGTTCAGCACTCAGTCCTGCCTGCCTGGTTCTAAAGGAGAAATCAGAGGCTTGATTTGGGTTATATTTAAATCTTTATGTCATCAGCAGTCAAACTGGTTCTGTTCTTTAATTTAAACTTTTTAAAATAAAAATGAAGCTTTAGTACAAATGGTGTTGTTTGCCAAAACTGATTGACTCAGCCAATTTTTTTTCTAGTGTGAGTATTTTGCTGCAGGAATTAGCAGATATCTATTTACTACTAAATGTTTTAATATTACAACACAAATACGTGTACATAGGAAGCAGAGGTTTTCCTCTGTGTGCATCCTCCTCTGTGTACCTGGGAGAGCAGTCTGCCTCTTTCTTACCTGCTGATGTGGAGCCCCTTGGGGAAGGTGCTGAGCCCTGTTGGCTAGGGAAAAGGGTGCTGGCTCTGTCTGATACCTTGGTGAGCTGAGCCTAAGGCAAACCAATAAATTGCAATGTTTCCATTGACTTCAGTAGCCTTTTGATTAGGCTGCCATTCCCTACATAGACTCGAGGAACAGAGTAATAAAGGTAATGAAGGATAAGTAATACAGATAAGCACAGATGCTCAGCCATCCCAGTCCCTCCGACATGTCAGTCCATTGAACCTATTTGCTGTTCTGACCTTATCTGGGCTAGAATTTGATTTTGAGTCTCCATGGGCAGGTGGATTGGGCAACCCCCAGCTCAAAGTACTGTGTCAGCTGTGTGGAAAATATTGTGCCAGGCTGTATGTTTACTAATAAGCTGATTTTGTAAGGAGATGGAGCACTGCATCTGAGCTCTTGTGGCAGGACCAGCTAATGATATTGGACAGCAAGCAACTGTCACTTTTGCTAAATCTGTCATATTGCAAGTAAGCTGCTTACAGCATGCAGTTGAGGTGGGCAGAACGACAGTCTAATCCACCTTAGGACTCTACCCAAAGTCAAATTTGGAGTCTGCCTTTCTGAAGAACACAGTTGTCCCCTGGAAACCATCGTCTCAGCGGCACAAAGAAAGGTAAGGAGCAGAACGGTCACCAGCTTTGCTGCATAAACTCCATCTGTGTGTCTGCTCAAGGGCTTGTAGACCCTCGTCCCTGAGCGATGATAAAATAGGACTTCTGAGTAACAGAAGCAACACGGGCTTTGTCAGAAAACATATCCTCATACATTGCTTAGCAAATGCAGCACAGATTTGCAAGCAACCTGAGGAGCTGGAGCAGAGCCTTATGCAGAAAAGCTGAACGCTGCGAGACCCGGTCAGTAGTGTAGGACGCTCAGCAAAGCTTTCACGGGTGGGACCTGTGTCAAGCAACACAGAAAGAGGCTCTTGGCTATCTCTTTCTGTTCCCCGCGCAGCAAAATGCCGGTTTGCGACCTAGAGACCCTGCCAGGATCCCACCAGCAGCACTGGGAGAGCAGCCCATGTGCTCTGCTGTGCCTGCACGATGGGTTTGGGGGAGGGAGGAAGGTCTGGGCACCCGCTTCTGCTGACACCTTCCTGCACCGTCTCCCGCTGGCACTCAGCCCCATGTCATTCTTCCCTGTTGCTTCGTTGGGTATGACTGCCCCTTCATGCATCCCTGGCAGGAAAACAGTGGATTTCTCCCTGTATTTTTACAGGTGAAACATGTAAGACACAACATGTCTTTCAGAAATCATCCACATTTTGGCCTTCCTTTGGCCCAGTTGCATAGCAGATCCTTGAATCTGAGTAGATACATAATCCCGTTGATGGAGGCGCTTCTTGATGTTAAACTGTGTTTTGATCTTGGGCAGCCTTTGTGCTACGGGATTGTTTATAGATGTGAACATTAGATTGTAGATACAGTTTCTTCAATGCTCAGCACATGGGGCACAGTGCTGAGCCTTATGGGACAATAAAAGTCAGTGCTGAATGCCGTGAATAGTTTCCTCTTCGCAGGTGTTTGTATCTGCTCTTAGCTGTTCATGGGTGGCATTTAGCAATGTTTAACAATATCTTCACTCCCCTTAAATTGTCCTGTCATCTGTGCAGTGTTCCACGTTAGAAGGAGCTTGCTGGTACTGTTGTCTTTCCTGTAGTTGCATGAGAAGATCCACATGAGGCTGGAGTGCTATGTTAAGCTGGTCAGAAGGTTGTGCGTGGACTTTGGAGACTGTCAATTACAATATGCATTTCAAAATGATGGGACTGCACAAAATGTGCTTGGAAGGACCTTCAAGAAGCCTTTAGTTTTGTTGCTCCCCACAAGGAGATTCACAACAGTCAAAGGTAGAGGTGTGCCTACATGTTTTGTAGAGTTAAAGAAAACAAGACAGAAAAGCAGTTTGAAGTGCTATCAGGAAAAGGGGATGGAAAATAGATCAAATGCCCTATTAAAATCACTCAGTGGCAGGGCTGTAGGTTCAGTGTGGAATTCCTGGCTGCAGCCCACCGAAGCCAACACCATGCACATGCTTGTGAGACACAGGGCTGAGGTCCCCTCCGTTTTCTGCAGGCACCAGAGAGCGCCTGAGACTCCTCGGTGGCCACCATACCTGACGGGTTGTGTGACCAGGGATACCAATTCACAAGCAGCTGGTTAAAGAGCAAAGAAGGCCGTTCTCTTTCCTGCTTCCTGCCTTCTCCACTGCATCAGCACAGTAGTGGAAAAGTAATTGAAAGCTGATCTTTTAAAAACTTTTCTTCCAGCATTAGCTTTCAACCGTGCAAGCATGATTTTTCCGTGCAAGGGAGGCTGGGAATGGCAGGAGTGCTTTTCCAAGGGCAAGATGTGCTTGAGCTGGTCATGAAACTGCACCCTGAGGGCTGCTGAATCAGGCTACTCGTAAAAGTCAAGAGCATTTTAATGTATGAGATGTTTATGTCCTTTCTTTAAGTGTTAAAATGAGGATAAAGCGATAGCATCAGGGAAATGGGGTCACCGAGTGGAGCCCCAGAGAAGTGCATGCCTGGCTCCTCTGTGTTTACCTTAGGCTGTGTTTTGGTTACTGACTGCTAAACATTGCAAAGCTGAAGGTGCTTTATCACTCTTCTGAATTTCAGACAGTTTGTTGTGTCTTACTGGAGAGCACACCACTGGTAGCTTTAACCAGCTGTAACACAGAGGTTGTTCAAAAGCACAGCTCTGTTACCATAACACTTTTATTTTTATCTTCAGGAGGAAGTATTTGTTGAAATTACCTTTTGGGTCCCACAAGGGGAAGACATTTCTAATTGGAGTGGTACCTATGAGTACATGTAACTGATTGAGGTTTTTTTTTAGGTAGAAAAATGTTTACTGGTAGACTTATACGTTGGGTTTGTGTGTTCTCTGCAGTCTTCAGCAATTGGGTTAGGGTTTTTTTGGATGGCTTTAGCAATTATTTAGGAGGTGATGGACAACCCAGGGTTTTGAATACTCTTTAAATGACTTTTTAGTATAAAGCCTGTGAGGATGAGCATGCTACATTGCCACTGGAGATATCCAACCAGGCATTTATGCCTAAAAAGCACTCCCCAAATTACCACACCTACCAGGGAGATTCACTTACGGAGGGCTTGAAGGCCTTGCTGTGGAACCCATGGGCAGTGCTGGAGAGCACCCCAAAAAAGTGATTCCTCAAAGTGTTTTAGGCCATGAACATCCAGATTGGTACTTGCTTACCATGACGGTTAAACATTGTCCAATTGATTTAGCGGCTACAACTTGTGTTTAAAGCTAGGCATCAGAGATATAGTCTGTAAAATCCCCTCATGGTCTACTCTCAGAGCTAAGACTGGCACTTCTTTGCTGCCCTTGTCCTAAAACCCATGTTTCCAGAAGGTCAATGGCAAGCAATACTGTGAGTTAAAAGTACCTGGTGGGAAAGGTATGAGAAAAAATCTTCCAAAGCAAGGTAAGGCAGAGCTGTTTTAGGCATAAATGTTTTATTCTTCTTAATGCTGTGGATTTTATATTTTTTTATGTGTTGCATACAAATTGTGAACTGTTCTAGAAAGTACTTTAGAAACCTGTAGCATTAGGTAGACTGAATTCTTTCCTATAGATTTTTATTTTTTTGAAAGCATACAGTAGAATTCATCAAGAGGTGTCATTCTCTTCCTGTCTATGCCAGTGGATCACTCATCAGTGCAGAATTCATCTTTTTTATCTATGAAGCTGAACAAAACAAAGAAGTTTTTGAGTTGTCATCTTCTCAAATCCTTGCTATATAGGTATCAGAAAATTTTTACTAAATACTGCTGTTCCACTTAAGTCTTTAAAGGAACCTCATCTAAAATTTTTACTTTGCAGGTGAGATTCAGTTTCCTGGTAATATGGGACTCTGCTACAATCCAGAATAAATTTTAAAAAAAATGTGCAGACATCAAAGAACATTAGTAAATTAAATTACTGGGGTTGGAAAGCTGGCATTACTTCCTTAAAAATAGCTCATCTCACAGGAATGTGGCACGATTTAAAATCAGTTGCACGTAGAAGACCCCGTAGTGACCATCTTGGGTAGGAGTGCGTCAAGGTTTATGCAGGTCCATTTATTTCAGACACTGCACCTTTCTTGGAAACTGGTGTCTTTCCAGGCAATCCAGTTTGGATGTCCTGAGTTGCTTTTCAGAAGTTTAACGCTGCTCATCTCCAGTGAATCTGGCCGCGGGTTTTGCGTCCCGGTGCCGTGTGCTGCGTGTTCTGAAAGTCCAGCTGGTCACCGATTGCTTGGCCTGCCCTGCACCAAGGGTTTGCTGGAGGAATTTAGTTTTAAATAACATTTCCGCTGTCTAGATCTTTATCATTGTTAGAAGAGAACTTACTCTGAAGGGGCCGCTGATGGCACGTTCTCACAAGTGCAGCTGTGTTTGCACAGGCCAGGGTTTGTTCCTGGGGAGCGGGAGGCTGGACGCTCTGCTCCTGCCAGCATGCAGGGGACACTTGTGCAGCCTGGCTTCATCTCGCTCAGCTGAAATTTCTCCATGGGCTCTACCAGAAGGTATTTCTGCGGCAGTTCTGGTGGTCTAACGTCCTCCAGCTACCCATAAATGCACGCTGACGCTGCTTATTTTATTTGGTTGGTTGGTGGTTGGGGTGGGGTATGGAGTAGTTTTGATCTTTTTGAGCTGGATGCTGTGGTCAAGGGTTCTTCATAAAGATGCTGAACCAAGGAAGTTGAGCCATGTTAGAAATAACGTGGGTAACATTTCCAGTCTTGCTCCCTGCTGAATGAAAACCATTGAAACACAAAAGCCATGAAAAGCTGGACTGAATTTTCAACTTGCACAGCAGCACTTTTTTGAATAGGGATGAACCCTAGCACAAGCTCAAGTTTAACTGCAGCATTTGCTGAGTAAGGGCCTAAATGAATAACATCAAGTAATAGTTGGTGTAAGAACTGGCTTCAGCTATGTAAGAAATTCAGGGCTGTATTTCTCAGACACACAAGCCCATTGCAACACCAAAATGAAAAATTAACTTTGCATTCACCAATGCTGAAATTTGGTGGGTTACAATGGATTTGCATTGGAAATGGCTCAGTAACAATACACTGGGTGACTGTGCTGTTGAAACAGAAGGTAACACTGGTGTTTGGAAACAGCTCTTACATGGGAGAATGAAAAAGGCTCTTAAGACATTCTTTTGTGAAATAGCACCAGGCAAAGCACTGAGCACATGGCAGTGTGTAGGAGAAGAAAAAGTGCATTAAGGCTTCTCTATCTGTTGCATGAGTCATCAAAACTTATGTAAATGTGCCTTCTTATAAGCTGTATTTATCTTATTCATATAGAGGATTCAATAGTAATGGCTCTGTCTTTCCTGAGCAGCAGCGATGTAGGTATGGAGTAGAGTGTTTTCTTAAGCAGCATTACGTATGTCCATTATGCCTGTGGATCACAGAAGAAAAGAGACTAGCTAAAAACAATTCCCCATGGATGTTACTTGGAAACTTAAACAAAATCTCAGACCCTCTAATCCAGGACGTTAATGCTGTCTAACCTGTTTTTGAAAGGCAGATATGAGAGTCTGAATAACACACCAGTTTAAAATCATGTTCCTTCTATGTATCTCTGCATGTGCTTCAGCAGAGATTTGACGTGAAGTTTAAGAGGCTTTGTTAGCACAGTTGCGATTTTCTTGAATTTTTTTAGAACCAAGTTGTAGCTTGCCAGTGAGAACTGGCAAGAGTCAAAATATGGTGTGACCCCAAGAAAAAGGATCTCTGGAGGCTCTTGGCTCCAGTGCCATAACCAGGTCCAGGCAGGGCAAGTTATTTTCTTCCAAGCAAATATTTGCTAAATGCATGGGGGAGAGTTTGTATGCAATTTGTTGGCATTAAGTCAATACAGTTTTGTTCTGATGTGTGGTTTAGAAGTTTAATTAACATGAACTTTGCAATATGTGCTCAGAAGTAAATAGCAGGTGCATCTTTATCTACTTGGCAGAAGAGTAACACTTCTTTAGGAGATATGAAAGCTTTTCCTAGTGCATGTGACTGTATTCGCTAGTACCCTGCAGGCCATTCCACAGGGCACTCATTTCTGAAGCCCCTGTAAGCCCAAATATCAGGCTTAGAGGAGACTTGAGTGCTGTACAAATCTTGTGGTGGGTCTTTGCACAGAGGGTGGGTTTCATCCTAAAACCTGAACACTGTGCAGACAAGCAGGCAGACCCAACGCCAAAGGAGATGATGACTCCATCAGTTTGGCTGTTGTGCAGAGCCGCTTACGGAAAACATATCAGATGCACAGGCTGACACTGCCTTGTGGATTTTATCATGTTAGTGATCAAAAATATCCAACATGAGCAGAATACTCACCACTGAACAGTTTTCATTTGGAAGGACTTCTTGTCTGAGAACTTGGCTGTCCACTGAATTATAAATCTCGTCCAGCAGCATTTTATAATAGGAGTCCTGATATAACCTTTAGCAGAGAATCCCAGATGGCAACCATGTGAGAAGGCTACTGTGCTTTTGATGCCATCTGCATTGTAATCATCCTGTAAAAGTGTCTTATCCTGTCACTGATACATCATCCTCTGATGTCTCATCCATAAAGCCTGGTTCTGGGGCCTTGCAGATTATTTGCACATGAGGTTTCCATCGCAGAGTCCAAGGTTCAGGCTGATCAGCAGTGAAAAGTCACTAGTGAGAGCTCTAGTTAGACATAAGAAATCAAGCCTTACCAGAGCTGTCAGACCTGTGAATACTGTCACATATTTAACTTTTAACCATCTGAACAATGAGTCCTCATCAGCTTCCCCGGAATCGCTGCGTGCTCAGGGCCGGTTACAGCCATATGTATCTTCAGGGCTTGGGCTCAGGTGCAAAAGGAGAAAAGCCCAGCTTTGGGAGAGATCTTTCCAAGGTGGTCACGTCTTGGCTCACCGGTGAGGTCTGTTCTCCCTGTTCTGCATCCCTCAGCCTATCACAGATGTTCTCGTGCTTCTTCTGGTCCTTTCAGTGCAGCATCTCACATCTGGGATAACAATGTCATTGTGCTCTGTGTTTTCCAAGAAAAGCTTTAATCATTTCATAAGCAGCTAAAATATGCATAGCTGCTAACTTCGCTATTAACATAACATTTACAACAGGCTTAACAACAAGGACCAGATTTCTCATGGGTGATTAGCTTGGTTGGGCTGAACTGAGCAAAACAGTCAAAATTCTCTTACTTTTCTCCTGTTTGTTTGTGTGTAACTGATCTTTACCCCTCCTTAATTTCTGCTTATGTTTTGTTCTTCCATTTGAATTGGATGACTCTGTTACTATAAAGCACCAGACTGCTAAATTGTCTTCTAGCACCCTGATACAATGAATATTTTTCCAGGTTGTCGTTATAGAGAGGTAGAGTAGATATGTATTTTTTCCAAGGTTATGCAAGAATATGCATAATATTTGTTAGTTGTCCCTCGTCTCCATACATGCTCTGTGACAGTGAATAGGTTATTACTGGCTTGTTTTTCGGTAGTCATCACCCGCACTTGGATACAGAAACTGCAGTGGGTGATGTTTTTTCCTCTGGACTTCCTTATAACTCTTCTTTCATCTGCCTTTGATTTTTATCTGCTTATTGAAATTTCGTGCATTCTAGGGGGCTGGTAGCCCAGATGTTTTTGTGACAATAGTGTCTTTATCATCAGGATTTCATAATTAGGCAATTTTTTTTTTACAATACAGTCATTTCAATATTTTTGTGTAATAAGCAGTTAGATATTACAATCTGCTAGAATTGCATTTTTGTGTAAGTATGGATTAGAACAGATTTTAATTTTACAATTTCAGAGATCTAAATTATACATTGTAGTAAAGAAAAATGACTTTTTATGTCTATGAGAACATTTACTTTTGTGTTGTGCTTATGCCAGCTAGAGTGAAATACTTCCATATGTTTTTAATCTTATGGGTAAAAAATTGGTTTGTGATGATGCAAGAAAATGTAGCTAGAATTTTTAAGACACTGCAGTGCCCTATCTTCTCCTGCCCTGCAATAGGGAAGTCAGCATGTCAACAGAAATAAAATCTTAGTCAGTTTGAGCCAGCTAGAAGGTGGAATAACTTCAAGACATTTTGTTCTGACTGTTTCACCCAGTTCTTTTTGCATGTAGCTGGAATGTTTGACCAAAAGTGACTTCATTTCCACCCCTTCCTATTTTGTGTGTTTCAGCTGAGAGATGCAGTGGAAGCAATTGCCTACAAAAATGGGCGTATTCTAGTAAATAATAATTTCTCATTATTTCCCTAAAGAAATCCCTCTGTAATTTGTCTCTACTCTGTCTTACTACTGTTATTTGTTCTCCCTGATCTTCAGTAAAATATTAATCCTTCCAAATGTTAAGCCTGTACTTAGTCTTTCAGTTTATCTTTTGCTTTTTGGTGGCTAGTGTTAAACACTGATTTCTAAGGATGTCTACAGAGACAGATATAGTTTCAAACAACACTGGATGAGTATAATTTGCCGTTTCTTTGCTTCTTTTATTTCTAGAGGAAAACTGCCTGCAAACTTTACTCCTAGTCCATCTCCATTTGTGTTTTGATGGGAAAAGTCCCAAATGCCTTAGGCAAGCACAATACTTCGAAGGTGTAGACAGTGCTGTGATGAACTAGGGCCCCATTAAGCTCTCTCTGGTCCTGCAATGCCAGGGCTGTGCTGAGACACCCTGATGCTCATGGAAGTCTTGTTACTACAATTTCCTTTTGCTGGGCTCCTGGATAGTTTTCCACTCATCCCTTCTGCCATAACCTGCAAGGCCTGCTCGGTATCTCTCCACTGGCTCAAGTGAAATGTAGGTTACCAAAACACACAGCAAGCCTTCTTGCTGCTTTCTGCTTTAGCACTGATCCAATGATACAGCCCTCCACTACTGCTGCCCTCCTACCAGAGCAGGGTAATTGGCCTTGTTTTGTCCCAGGAATACGATGTGAAAACACGTGATCCACCGTGCTGTGAGACATACTGACTTTGTGGCTGGTGTTTGTCGCCTGACCCATTTGGGGACAGCAGGTGTTAAGCATGGACTGCCCCTGGATGACGAGTGCCACAGGTTCCTGCTTTTCTTGTCTGCAGGCTACTGACACTGTATCCAGGTGCATTCAGCCAGCGATGCCACTTCTTTAATTTTAAAAATTGAAGATAAACTATAAATAAGATGCAGGAGAAAATTCCCAATACCCCAGGAGTTGCCCTGGAGGAAAGGGATACTGCATATCCTTGAGAATATATCTGTACCCCCATATTTAGCAGTTCCCCAAGATTCTTCATTAACTTGAACACAGGTAGCAAAGTGTACGAGCATGAGGTGAGTTTGGCTGCTTTTCAGGTTGAAGGGAAACCTGAGATGGGGAGAAATCTGGGGGAGCAAAGAGCGGACGAGGAAGGCAGGTGCCATCCCAGACCTGGTGGGTGCTGGTGGCTGTTGCTGCTGCCCTGTTGAAGGGAGAACAGGCATGGAGAGCTATCCCAAGAGAGCAGCTTTTGCTGGTCACAGGGGTCCTCGAGTCTCCCTTACATTTAAAAACTGAGCCATGTGGTCTCTGAATACATCAGGTCAGCATGAGGGAACTGGAGTAAAAATAGCTAAAGTAAAACAGAGGAGGTAAAACAGGTCTCCTTAATGAAGTGTTCCCTTCGACAATTTCTTCACCTGTGGCTGTGATGCTGATGGTGGCACTGGTGCTATAGGAAAAACTGGAGATTCCTCTGTGTGTCAGCGTGATGGACTCTCTGGTCCAAATTCTGCTGCATGGAGTACTCGTGTTCAGACAGTGGCTTTCAATAACTTGAGGTTAGAAACCGCTCTCTTATTTTTGTCTAACCTTAAATGATTTTTGTGGCCAGAATGAAGTTAATGATGACCACATCTCATCTGACTCTTCCCAGCCAGACCCACTATTTCCCTCTAAGAAGTTAAGTAAGAGATGACGTCGCAGTCTGAGCCAGGGGTGGCTTTCATGTCAGGTGGTGTTCAAAAAGTAGGTTACTGGGTCAGGAACAGCAAGTTCTGACTGTTTGCCAGCTCGGCCTTTTTTTTTTTTTCCCCACAATGTTTGTACTGCTGTGACCAGCCATGCTAAAGTGAGTCTAAATCGAACGCAAGCCGTGCTGTAAAACAGTAAAAGGTGTTTGATTGAACTTGTCCTTCTGTACTTGCATCACGTTATCAGTTTGCGGGATGCTAGGAAAAAAGAAAGACTGTCCTTAAACGGCTAGTTTGAAGTCAAAAAACTTTGTAAGCTCTTTGGAGAGTGCAGAGACCTGGGATTACTCAGAATCCAGTACTGGGAGAATTTGCTCCCAGATCCAGGGATATGTTAGAGAGATCCCTTGGGATATCTGCAAAATTTGGACCCAGCTCAGAATACTGAAATTTGGATTAAAGGAGCTTTGATTCAGGCCCTGGTCTGTTTGAAACACCCCCCAGATGCTTGCACTGCTTTGTCCAAAACTGGTTCCACCCCTCACAGGTGTTCTGTCCTTTCAAGACTCTGCAAAGCCAGAGCTCGTGCTTTGATGTTGGAGGCAAGCTTTCCTCTTGATCAGTGCCTATGTGCCCAGATTTCTACAGCCTGATCCTGCATCCCTCCTCCCTCTGGTTAAGCACTAAGAGTGTGGTACACAAGGGACGGGTGGCCTGGCTTCAAATATTTGAATAATCTCACCAATAAAAATATTACTCGAAGCAAAGCCTCAGAATATGTTCAGTGGCTCGCTGCCAAAGCTGACTTAAGAGGAAACTATGTGGGCCATTCAGCCATGTGATTCATTGAGTTTTCAGTGCTCCCAAAAACTCATCTAAAACAAATTAAAAGAAAAAAAAAAAAAAAGGCAGGATTTGAAGAAAGATTGCGCCTCACAAAATCTCTCTCTTAAATCACAGAGAGCTTTCAGCTGCCAGACCAGATGTAGCAGGACAGAGAAAGAACAGCGTTGCTTAATGCTCCTCACTGAGCTAAAATGGCATCTAATCACAACACATCAGCAGTGCACCCAGAAAATGGTTCACACAGCCTACAAAGGCCACCCTCAGCACTACGGTTTTCACATGCCTCTTCATGTTTCTTGCCCACAACTTGAAAATATCCGACTTTCTGCAACTGGAGGAAAAACATGTTGCTCGAAGAAGGGCAAGGTGGGTAATGCAACAAATAAATCCACAAGTCTCTATATTTCAAATTAGGGAGCATTTTCTTACCATTTAATGAAACGCAAGTCAAACTGCAGCATCTCTTAGGAGATGTGTTATTTATGAGAGACTATCAGCCTCTCGGAGTTGCGAAGGTTCCCGACTGGCGATGGCTCAGCAGGGCCCCGGTTATCACCGCTGACTTACAGTTCCCTCTCTGCTGGCAATCAGCTCAGCGACTACCAGAGAATGTATGTTCAGCCTCACCCTGAAGACCCTGGTCCAGCGAGGTGCTGAGTGTCTGGTGTGGGAAGCAGCGTTACAAGAGGCAGTGAGGAGGCGAACGTCTCACCTACTGCGTGCCCCCTTCTTTCTTCGAGGGCTGGATCAGATTCTTAGCTGATAAAAGTAGATGTGGTTCTGTTGCCTTAAGAGGAGCTGCACTGATGTGCACTTGTACAGAATCTGGCCAGGTGTCTATTTAGAAGCAAAAGCTCTAAAACTTTAAGAAAGCCGTGCATTTAAAATGCAAAATATCCAGCATTAGTTCTTGTTGGCCTTGTTCCTTAGGGGACTGTGTTGGTGCTAACTTGGCCTGGAAGTTGACCTGTGTGAAAATCAGTGTCTTTCTCTTGGGCACCAGGTCCTTGGTGAGTTTGCAGTTGTTGCACAGCTCGGTTCTGCCTTCCCCTTCTCGCTGCAGGGTCAGCGGAGGAAGCGATGGTCTGTTGGTCACAGAGCACTGCCACATCACACGTGCTCGCTTCTGCTCCTGCCCCTGCGCTGCTTTGTTGTGTGATCTTATGCAAAGCCTGTATCTGTGCTTGGCCTTGATTTCTCTCTGCAAAACAGTGACGGCAGCGCTGAGTGCTTTTAACTAGACTTTTTTTTTTTTTTTGGGTGGAAAGTGACATAAAAGCAGAAATCTTTGCCTGCTCTTCATCCCTTCTGGTTTTTTAGCTCACCAGCCCGGCTTTGTCACTTTGACAGCTGTAGCATGGAAGTAAAAATATCAAAGCCTCATATAAGGGTTCTGCTTTGGATCTCACAAACCATTATTATAGCAAAGAAATACCCTAATAATACTCTGCTTCCAGTCAAAGAAAATACATGTACTCTCCATGCATGGGATTCTGACCTGTAAATCTAGTTACACTTAATAAGATGTAACAGTTGCTCAGGGGACTGATAATAGGATATAGAGTCCTTTATCACTGTGTCACGCGTTGAAATCCAGACCAGGCCATTAGCAATTAAAACATATTACCATCTGATTCCTGTCCAGTGACCTGTGCAAAATGAGTCTCAGCTCAGCAGCCAGCGCATAAACTTTTGGGGTTTCAGGTTGCTGGGTTTTTTCTCTTTTTTCCCCCTTTTTTTTGAGGGGGAAGTGTCTCTTGCAATCCCGTTCCTGCCTTCATTAGCACCATGGCCAGCTGTTTGTAGTCAGGCAAGCGGCCAGGCAGACATGGGGCTGTGGTGTTTTCTTTCCCTAAAGGTGGATTTCCAAATCAAAGCAGAAGTGTGTTAGCACAAGGCCCCTGGGAGAGCAGCCAGCGCTGGCTCTACACATACTGAGTTTGTTTTGGGACTAAATACACAGTTGTGTTCTCTTGGCTTCTTAAGACAGCAGCTATTTAGGAATATGAAAATAATAGCTTGCAAAGAACGATGCATGTGTTTCCTTTCTTTCCGTCTCTCACATGAAATAATACTGCAAATATTTATTTTCAATAATGTTTTGAAAAATGGGAGAGAATGAAGAAAACCTTTACTACTGTAATTTCGTTCAGACACAGACATGTTTGTATTCCATTAGTTATGGTGAGACTTCATATTATATATATCTTTCCCATTCATTTATACCTGGTAAGATGTTGTTTTTTTTTCCCCCCATCTGAAAATGCCTGATGAGTGCAAAAGGCTCCTAGTTATCATCTACCCTGACAAGGGCTGTGTGAAAGAAGGTATTTATTTTTCTTTCATCAAGACAAGTCCATGTCAATGTTCACACGCAGATGTTTGTGTTTTAGGGTTTTATATCAGTGAAGACCATTGTTATTAATGGCTGGTCAAGCACAGAATTCAAATTCTTTGTGAGCTGGACCCGTGACTTGCAGCTGTGGTCTGAGCGATCCCCCTCTGAGCAGAGGGGAACTGGGGCTTCTCAGGGGCTGGGCATGCCCATCTTCATAGTCACATGCCACCAAGTGAATCTGTCTGGTTCCTCTGCTACCTATGTCCACCTTGCCGGGAACATCAAGGAGGATTTGTCACTGCCCTTCCTTGTAGGACTAGGAGCCCCACAGTGACCTCCCCACACCACGGCCACCCAAGAGCCAGCCTCCCGCTGTGGTCCTCACCCCGATCCAGAGGAATGTCCCATCACCCGCATCTCCAGACTCCTGTAAAACATCACCGGTTTGGGAGGAGAAGGGAAAGAGAAAGGAAGGATACAACCAAACCCCTGTTGCCTGGAATATGTTAGCAAATCTGCCACTTTCAAGCAGCTCTTCAGCAATGTCTTCCCTGGTGGAGACCTCAGTCCTGGGAGATTCCCTCCAACTGGAAATACTGCGGTGACAGGACATCGCTCCTCTGTCCTCTGTTTTCAAAGATGCATTTACTCCCAACCATAGGTCCCAAGGAAAATTTGCCAAATGACTGGGAATCTCTCGCTCCCCTTTTCTCAGTGTCTTTTGGAGCTTTGAATTTTTTCATCGAAGTTTACACCCCTTCTGGGACAACTAACAGTGTATCCATCAGCACAGCCTCTATCTAGTGGGAAGGAAATGCACAGCAGAATCAGTGAGCCAGGTTGCTGACTGAGGTGTGTCACTGTCCATCTGCTCGTTGTGGTTCACATCAGTTAAAACATGGCCCAGCAGTCCCTGCAACACTCCTTAATGGAGATCCACAGTTACTTAGAAGTTAACTTTTTGTCACCTCAGGATAGCAAATTTTGGCCCAGAACCTTTGGCTTCATGAGAGCCAGGCTGGATGTGAGCTGGGGATTTCTCTCTTTCCCAGGCATTTGATGTTCCAAAAATTGTCAAGTGTTTTCCTTCTGTGTTTGTAAGGAGGACTCCTGTGATAACGAGAGAAGGCAGAAGGTAATACAGCCTCCCTAAGTTCATAGAGGGCAGTTTCTAACAAATTCCTTTGGGTCATCTCTTTAAGTAACACTGTCCTGGTATTCCTGCCCTGAGCTGCTGGATTCAGGGAGGAAGATTAGCTCAGGTACAGCACGGGGACTGATGGAGCTATGTGAGCTGTTCTCATGTGAACAGGCCCTGCCCTACCTTTGTATCCCAGGATGAATCATGGAACTTTTGCAGGAATCAAGCTTGAGTCCAGCCTTGCTTAGCAGACCAATGATGGTCACACCAAATCTGTGCTGCTTCTATGCCAAGCACCTTGATTATCTTTTCACAGCACCTCCTCACGGGTCCTGTTCCACCTCTTCACTACAAGGACTCTGTACTTCAAGTAGTTAAGCTCTTTAAAGAAACCAAGTTGAGCCTGATCCAAAGATCACACCAGCTCTGTCACCTCCATCACCGTGGCATGGCCAATCCCAAACCCAGACTGGCTGCCTGCGGGTACCTGAGACGATGCTGCTGGGCAATGCTCCTGGACACAGTAATGGTGCTGATGGTCCTCATTGCTCAGAGCCCAGAGGTGTCAGTGGTCCTGCTACATCCATTTCCTCTCTGGTGTTTGAAGTGAGAGCTAGCCAACACCTGGAATAGCGGTCCATAGTATGGGAGGTGGTTTGCAGAGTTTACACTGGAATGTAATGAATATATCTGCAGGGAGACTTCCTCACTGGATATTTTTGGTTCAGATTTTGGAATGTTCCGAAGGAGAAGTGACTGAGAGTGTCCACTTTGAATGAAATGGAGACTTGAACTTCCTTCCTTTCTGTGTTCTCTATCTACCCATCTCTACAGACACTTCTAAGAGTGCTCTTGTTTTTCCATTTTTGTGTTTAGTAGTCTGAGCTGACGATGGGCAGAGATGCCATTAAGTTAAGCACCTGTACTGCACATAGAAGGATCACAAGCATCCTCTTGGATACACTTAATAAAATATTCAGCTTTTTCTGAATATAGAAGAGGGCTGTGACACAGATCACATCATCAGATCCTCATCAGCTCTTGGCCTGCTCACCTCTCTGCAGCTCCCCAGGTGCTCAGTGGTACTACTCCAGATTAATCAAGTGGACAAAGCCAAGCTTGAACATTAGCTGTGTTCTCTTTACTTGCACCAAAAGTATGTATATTTTTTTTCTTATGAATAGGAAGTGATCAAGGCAAATGAATTCTAGAGTTGGCTTTTTTTGGCCACTACAGGGAAAGATTAACCTTTTAAATCCCAGACTGGTAACAAAGTCTTGAGAGCCCGCAGCAGGCTATCTCCATGCCTGTTGCTTATGACTATTTAATTGTCCCCCATGAAGCACAATGTTAAGAAGGTCAGCTGGAAATTGGGCAAATCAGCCATTGTCAGGGAGTGTTTGAACATGGCTGAGTCAGTCACCTCGACCCCAGATTTGTCAAAGCCCATAACAAATGAGGGGTGAACCCCCCTCTCTCAGCAGGCGAGTGAGCACAGCAAGCCCCAAATAGCCCCTTCCCTAGAATGTGCTGTGATGAAAAACAGTTTTATTTATATTTCATCTGAAACTATAGAAATCTTTTTATTTCTGCTCCTGCCTTTGTCCCCTTTCAATCTGATGTTACACACTAGCGAGGTTTGAGATGCGGTCAGTGTTGCAGGGCAGAAGTCCAAGGGGGAGACCGTTCAGTTTGGGGGGCTGCAGCCTCGGGTGCTGCACGTGGGTGCTCTGCTTGCAGAGCCTGACCAAGCTGACATGCAGCAGCTCAGGGCTGCTGGAGCGGTGTTCTCCTTGGGCTGAGGAGCCCTGACCACTTCTGGGATTTGTTGGCTGAGGAAGGGACATCAATTCTGACTCCATGGCTGAAGCTCAACAGGAATAATTGCGTGGTGCCTACCTGAAGCGTCCCCACTGATTTCAATGGGAGCACTGCTCTCCCACACCTCCTATCCTAGGCTGGTGGGTCGTGCCTTTCTCTTGCTGTTTCACTGCTGTGTTTTATGCTAGACTTGGCTGGGCTTTGCCCTGCGTTGTGTGGCTGTCGGTTCATCCGGATTCTTCATTGCACTCTGGGTTTCCCTCAGCTGAAAGGCTCTTTTTCATTCTTACAGGAAATTATTTCATTCTTCCGTTCTTGGTGGCTTGGGGTTTTCCATAGGCCGGACACTTGCTGCTGCTCCTCTGACACAAGCAGCCAGGGGTTATTTAACTACCCGCATCTCTCTAAAAATAGAAATTAGTGGCTCCAAATACTAAGATGCATTTTCACTAGTATATACAGTGAGCTTTCTCCTAGCTATCCCAGTCTATTAATAACAGCTCCAAAGCCTTTGACTTGCCTAAGCATTTAGGAAAATTCACTTTTTTCATGGCAGGGGCTGTTGATATTTCTGTACTCTAAGATCAGAGCTACCATTCTGTTCACTTGCTCAGTGATGGAGAGGAGGTGTGTGGCTCATGCACCAATTTCTTTCTTTCTTTCTTTCCTGTGCCCTACTCTTCCCCAAAGTGCACAAAAGCCTGGAGTGGGCTGTATCTTTTACTTACCGTTTTATTAAGACCTTACCACAAAGAGGGGGACAGGGAAGAATCAGAAAATTTAGATACGTGTTCAAGTGTAGGAAATGTCAGGGAGAGAGAAAAAATAGCAGAGATAAGAAAGCATGTAAAGAAGGTGCATTTTTGTTGTGAAGGCATTAGCTGAGGGTCAGCTTTCGCACGCTTTTTGAATAAGGCATTCTCCTGGAAAATAGAGGTCCTGACTGATTACAAAACCCTTGGGAATTTTTGAGGTCAGAGCTCCCCTAGGAAAGGGGACAAACAAGACTGAGAAGCAATGCCGTTTGCAAACAGTTTTGTTACTTTTCAAGGAGAAATGAACCCAAAAGATTTTGTGAAGTTTTGGTTTAGGTTTCAAGGAAAAATCTTTTGTTATCTCTATACATGCCCTGTGAAAAACTAAAGACAGGTTATTTGAGGCTGGATAACGAGGTTTGCCGTGGACGATCGATACGAATAATCATGCCTAGATGATGCAGAGAGGACCAGCTCTGTAGCAGGTGTGATTCGCACAGACCCAGCACCTTCACCACGGTGAGGGGCTGTATTGAGCACCCTCTGCCTTGCGGTGCGTAGGTGCTGCCTGTGGGTCCCTTGTCCGTTTCACCCTCCTGTGAGGCTCAGGCCCTGAGCAGGGGAAGTTTTTCCTCTTCCTATTGTTTCCCTGACACTTTCCTCTGCATCCATTGTCATGTAGCTAACAGCTGGGAAGTTTTAGTTGACACACAGGTTGATTCCTGATGAACAGTGGAAAAACGGCCCTATATATTTATCTCAGGGTTACGACTCAACTCCTGCTCTGGTTCTGCAGTCCTGCTGCTTATTTGCATTTTTCTGTACATGATTCTTTCCATTTCCACAAATTAATCTTTCTTTGTTAAGACTCTACCCCCCACTGAACAGACAGAAGGCACAGATGGCTTGATGCAGTTTTGGGTTTTTTTTAAGTCTTTAAATTCTACAGTTCATTGAACAGCAGAAATGTTTAAGTTACATAAACCTTAAATATCTTTTATTTTCAATGGAAATCACGCTTGCTTAGCCTAACCCTCCACTAACCCTTATGCTCAAGAACATTTCAACTTTATTTTCCAGTGTAGCACTTGGTTGTGCTGAGGAAAGAACGGGCACTCCTTCCATGCTATGGAAATAATCTCAGGCTGGTTGGAAAAGATTATTTGGTTCTCCTGGGGATAATTTTAGGACAGCCTGTAGAAGTCTTTTCTCCTTGGAACTTGTTTAAACAGCCTGTATGCCACCAGAGATCAACTTCAGTGCCTGCTATGCAGTCTGTGTTTCAGACTTCAAATGTCCAGTCAACAGAGATACTTTGGGTAGCTACGTACTACAGGTGAACACCTAAATTAGCATATGGAGTATATACTTTGAGTGTATTCCTTGTCTTTGTTGCCAAGCAGGGAGGTAAGAGGATGCAGTCCTGGGTTACGATGACCCTCTCGGGCTCAAGACAGCACATGCCCAGGGCAGCACCATGCTCTGGATCCAGGGCCCAGTGAGGGTCCCTTTGCAGGCTGCCCTGGGCCACCCTCACAAGGTGACCGTAGACAAGAGGAGAGGCAACCCAGTCACTTGTCCCTGCCCTCTGGGACTCCCAGGGGCATGGACCATCTCCTCCATTTCAAACCCAAGTCTTGGCTCAGCCATGTGCTGCTCGCCATCCGGGACAGCGTGTTTTGGGGATGGACGTGCTATTTCAAATGCTGCTATTATAGAATACCTCTGCAAAGTTACAGAATAGGGTAAAAATTTCCCCACACGCTTTCTTGCCTGACCAGTTGCAGGTTTCTCGCTGCGCTCGGTGGTGTTGGGTGCTGTGGCAATGACGTTGCTCTTGTGTGGGTCGGGTGTGTGGGACAATGCTCCTCCTGCAGCATCCGCCTTCCCCCATTCCCTACTCACTGAGCTGCCGGTAGTCATTGGGATGCTCCATCGTATTTTAAAAAGCTGCTTAGAAGCCTGATTTATAAAATAGAGTTCTGTCACACTGGCAGTGTAGATTTTTAATGTGCTGAGGCTCTAAAATTGCATGTTTTGACTTTTTCCAAGGTTTCCTTTTTGGCAGCTCAATTGCAGTGCTCCCTACTGGGACTTATTTAAAAAGAAGAAAGGACATAACGTACTTACAAGTGTAAATGATGTATGTTTATTCCCTTGAACTGAATAAGTGGCAAACCCAGAGGGTGAATAAGATAAGCTTGTCAACTAGGTACTCTTAACTCTCTTTCCAGCAATTAAGATCAGGTTTGTACCTCTATGTCAGTTCTGCCAAATAATGATACCATGTAGTCATGTAGCTTTTATACTCATAGCAAAGAGTGAAGGCACTTTTCCCAGCTCTGAAATACAGAGCTCATTAAAATGTGGTTGAAGGTATTTAATATCAATTGTTGTATTTTCTATCTGTTTTCAAAAATGGCCAGCTTCCTTATATGGGGCAAATTCAAAATAGTTCTGCTGAACTCAGGAAGCCCAAATTTACCTCCTCACGAGCATTAAATCAATCTCTCTCCAAAGTGTTCTCGGAAAGCTGACTCTAGTTTCTTGTTTCTAGATGAGTTTGGTTACATTATTTCAGAAGAAAATTTTTACATCTACAGAGAAAAGGAGAGAGGGAAGGAAAGTTCTTCTTTCCTACCGCACAACCTCGAGGGGCTGGGTGAGGTGGGGGCCCAGAGCTGGACACAGCCCGCAGTGTAGGGAATGGGTCGGGATGCAGAGAGATGTGGGGACTGGACCCTGGCATGGTACGAGATTGCAATGCATAATTTGTGTTAGGTAAACATAGAGAACTGTGGTTAGAAACGTACCTTAGACACCAAAAAACAAAATAAATAACTAACCCAAGAAGGAAAGATCATAACACAGCTGGGGCTGAATCTTGACATCTTTTCCTTTCCTAGTTGCATTTTTAAGTCCCTGAAAAAAATATTGGGCTATCTATTAGTCAGACTGCTTCTCCTTTTCTAGGAAAGTGATGCAGGAAATCAAGATGTTCCTTCCTTTTCCAAATTATAGAAGCAAAAAATGCTGTCTTTGTGCAAGCTGACTAGTAAGGTTTTGCAAGGTTGCTACTGCAAATACCGCTTGAAAAGAGACTCCAAGCCTTAGCCATATATATATATATATATATATTTTAAAGTTCATTACCATTTGAATAAACATCAGGACAGGCGCAATAAACATTTCAAAATAAAATGCATAATCAAAGAACAATCTGCCCATCGTAGAGAGGCTGTGAAGATAATGAAGTAAACACTTACAGTTGTTCTTTTGCAGCAACTGCTGGTACATTTTTAAGCTACTCACAAGCCCGTTAAATAACTGGCCATCTTTTAAGCTCAGGCACCCTGGAGCGTAGGAGGCGAATAATTCTCAGGGGAGATTTAACGCAGTTATGTAAAATAATCTAAAGACATCCCGGTTGCTCCAGAAAGATTACAATTAAGCGGGGTTGTTTTTTTAATGTCTGCTATGATCAGTTGATTTTTCTTTGTAACAAAACAAAAAAAAGTTCTCACTAGTTTGAGAAGCAGTTTCTGTTCCTCTCATGAAGAGGAAGGAGGTTTGGACATGTTGCTGAATGAGCTGCTGCGGGTCTGGATATTTATGACACAAAGTATTTTTTGAATAGTAATTTTTAACATCTGATTAATCTTCCATTCTGTTTGAGTAGAGAAGCACTGTCATGCTGGGCTGGGTACAAAAGGCACTCGGTACTCACTAACCAGCACTCACCCTGCACAAAGGCTTCCAAGAGAAACCCCTTCTGTCCGTTTTCAGCCTTGCTGGTTGGGAGGTTGGCAACTGCTTGGCTTAAAATTGAGGGACCAGGGTTTTCTCCATAGGAGCCCTTGACAAGTAGATCTTAAAGCAACCCTCTGGCATCCTAATGCGTATCCAGGATGCACACGGAGTGTGACCCGTGCCCAGACCATGTCCCTGCGCTGGCTGTGACAGCGCTGCCCGGCCAGCAGTGGGGTGAGGATAGGACCTCCGGACCTAGCTGGACCTTCTGTACTTTGTCACCTTCTGGTTTAACCCATTTCCCTCCCCCTCCCCTCTCCACCATGTCTTCTGTTCCCATGTTCACCCCTACCCTCCACATGACAAGTTTTAGTATATTGTGGATAAAACAGTTTTCATATTGCCCCGTCTCTGTCATGGTTAAGGAGAAAATCCATCGCCGGGACAGCTGGCTGTGGTGTGGTTTTGGCTATCTGTGCCGTTGCATTAGCTGCCACCCATGCTACACATCTTCAGACCTCAGAAGGAAACACAGAGCTTGTGTTTGGTGAGCTCCTAGTGACAGCAGATAGGTCCCCATGCTGCTGATGGTGTCCCACAGCCACATGGTTAACCCACAATGTCAGGGCTGGAGGGAGCATTGTGGGATATAGTAACTGATACCCAGAATTTTTATGGAGAGAGTGATATTTAGCAAGCCTGAATGTCAGCAGTGCTGCCATTTTTTATTCTACTATAACTAAAGCAAAGCTTCTTGCAGATGACTGTGTTCAGGGTCGTTTGGATGCCCTGCAATATGTTCACATATTTTCCACTGCTGAATGAAAAGGAGAAAATTAATATGATACATGTTATGTCTGCTTTGCTTGTGGATGGTCTAGATTTCTGCATAGCTGCTTCTCTCTTACATGGGGCTTTCAGGTTTCAATATTGATTAGAATGGTTGCTTTTCTAATT
This sequence comes from Pampusana beccarii, assembly GCA_013399365.1. Classification (NCBI taxonomy): domain Eukaryota; kingdom Metazoa; phylum Chordata; class Aves; order Columbiformes; family Columbidae; genus Pampusana; species Pampusana beccarii. The sequence goes on from VWYH01010065.1 coordinate 111,405, forward strand.
AAAAGAATTCCCAAGTGTAACTATTGACTTGGGCAGTAAATGTGCTGGGTTATTAAAGATAAGAGGCTTTAGTCAGAAAACGAACGTTACCTTCTTTTGCAAAAGAGGTCAGTGTAACTCGAGTAAAAGTGTGTCCTAAAAATGAGAGAAAAACCAAAGGAAGAAAGAAAGTAGGAGCCAGGCAAATGCTGCTTATGGAATTATGGAAAAGCAACTAGGACAGAGGAGAGACCCAGGCAGTCGTGCTCGGCTTTTGCGTGTCTCCTCAAGGGAAAGTATGACTGCATGTGTGATTTGTATTCCTTCTGTACGGCGGCCGATTTCACTCAGCAGAGGCTATATGTTGAAAACAGAGCAAAATGCACTTGCCCATTGTGAAATGACAGCAGTGGTAAAAGTGTCGCCCATTGGGATGAATTTTCACAGGGCTTCAGAATACAGCTGCTTCTGGTAGGTCAAAGGAGGTTTTGAGGGTACACTTCAACCCCTTATTTAAAATATTCCTTCTCAGCTTTTGACACATCTCCTGAAAATACTGCAACCACACAATCATTTCCGTTACGGAAAACAGCATTGCCTGCAGTGCCATGGAGGTCAACTGGCAGCCACCCATGCCTTGCCCAACAAGCTGCTTGTGCATGGCAAGACATGGCCCCTTCCATGCGATCTTCATCAGAGAGCTGGATCTGGAGTCTTTGAAGGAGCCTCTCTCCCTCCACTGTTTCTAGAAATGAGCCAATACAATTAGCTGGGTGTAAGCACTTAGCTCTAAAATAACTGAAGTCGGGTGAGATTAATCCTGCCCTGGGGAACCTGAATTCCTTAAGGCAGTGCCTAATTGCCCTTGCTGGAAGTTGTTCACACCTCCAGGCATAGGTCTTGTAGGTGGTTCTCAGTGTGTAGCGGTAGTTACTGGATTTGCAACATTTTATTTGTATACTCACCTCCATCACCTGGGGACATGAAACTCCTGCTTTTCAGTGCAATAGACAGGCATGCTGCTGGGAAAACAGAAGTGAATGTCCATCAGGGATGGCGATATAAACAGCCAGCCTGGGCACTGGTGGTCTCATTTGTAGCTCTGCTTGGTCTCAGGGCACCTGGAGGCACTGGGCTCCACTGTGCTGAACAAACACAGAATAGAAAAGCGGTTGGGACCTGCAGGAGCATCAAGCATAGGACAAAGCAGGAGGCAGTGGGTGGATCCAGCGAGCAGCGGGAGAAATGCAGGATAACCAGGAGGTTTAGCCAGGGTGGTTCCGAAGGGCCATACTAGGCCTCTGTGGTACAGCTTGCTTCTGAAATCTGCTCTTTCATCATTGACGCCAGGATTATAACAGTAACATTTTAAAAAACATTAACACTTGGAGACTCATATGGGGAAGAGGCAAATGTGTCTTTAGACCTGGTCTCTTCCACTTAATTAAATGGGTTTGTTTGGGTTTTTTTCCACTTTCCACCTCAATTTTTTTCAGCTTTCCTATGCTCTTAGAGAGCTTTTCCTTATATCAGATGATTTTTTTCCACTTCCTTGTAAAAATTTTACCCTCGTCTGCAGTTCTGAAGTATTTATAGCTCAATGGCACACATAACCATTGGGCATACTGTAATTTCTCTTTGAATATTTTCCATATCTCTCCTATGTGCTTTTCCACCCACACATGTTCCATTGCCTTATCCAGAAGGGTGTCTTTATTCCTCCTTTATACTTTTGGTTTCTCTATTGTTTTTTTCATGCCTTTCTTCTTGATGGGTTGGGTGTTTTTGCACATCACACAACTTGAAAAAATTTTCCCTTCAGACTCTTTCATTGAATCAAATCCTATTCATCTGATATGCAAATAGACTGAGATTCAGTCCTGAGTAAAAGAGCGACCCACCTGCTGTGGGCCACTTATTTTTGAAGAATTTTGGGGACAAAGGCCTCACATTGGCCTCCACAGAGGAATAAACTTCACCCACAAGTGTCCTGCTGGCCACAGCACAGTCGTGACCTCTAGAGTTGTGATTGTATCTAGACTTTTTTTTTGTTGGCATTTTCTTTCCAATGGTATTTCTGTAGCAAAGCATAAAACCTGAATTCTTTATGGTATTTTTCTCAAATGTTGACATCGTTTTCCTGATGAAAAAGTAAGAATAATGGTGATTCAAATTGTGCGGTCATTTTCTTCCTGTTTTAATTTAGCCCTTTAAGGTTATACAAAGGGAATAGCTACCTGCGGCAAGCGCATTGCTTTAGTTTCAGCGTGGACTAACACAGGATCATGCTTCAAAGGACAAAGATGGGAAGGTGGCTCACAGGATTGAAAGCAATGAGTCTGAACAAGACTTAAGGAGTCGGAGCTAAATAGCCACAATGCTGTAGTTAGAAGGAACACAATGAAGGATATTAAGTTATATTACTACTGTTATTTGGTGCTCATGGCAATGCTGATGCAAGCATTCCTTTAATTCAAGAAGAGTGTCGAAAAGCTGCAGAGGACTAAGAGCGACAGAGGGACTGGAAAATGTGTATGTTGGTGAAGGGCTCCTGGACTTCCATCAGTTTGGCCTAAAAAAGAAAAGGTTTAGGCCTGACTTGACTGCAGCCTCAAAGGAGCAGCTATTCCCAAGAAGGAACACTTGTTAATAGAGGCTTCTCCTATTTGGCAGATAAAGGCATAATGAGAGTGAATGGCTAGAAGGTGAAATTAGGAGACTTCCCAAATCAATTCAGTTTTCATGGATCGTTGTGGTTCCTCAAGAGTTGGGACAGATCTTCATGTGCAGGGAAGTTCCAAGCCCACACACACTGACTTTCTAAAACGTCAGTGGATGGCTTGAAGGTTCTTTCAGCCTGGGACACTGGCAGCACTGCCTCTTGTACCTCCATGTAGAGACAGCACGGCGTGGCCAGCGGTCATGTACCACACTGAGTGGTGGGGTATCACTGCTCTAACACTCCTGGTGTGCTCCAGCACTGGTTCAGACAGGAGTTAACCATCCAGACATCGTATGTGCTGCATTAAGATCCAGAGCCCTGATGAGATGGCCAAGGTAGATTTAGGTTAGAGGAGCAATATTGGCCTTTATAAATGCTGCAGAAAAATATAACACTGGCCTGATTTTTCAAAGATAAAGAGTGCCAGGGATGACTTGAAATTTGCTTAGCATTTCTGAAGATCAAGCCATAACTGATTAATCCCTGCACACCTGTGTGCTTAATTCCTTTTTCCACTTGAGAGAGGAAAAGAGAAACTTTCATCTTCTCAAAACTTCGCAGGGAGTTTGTGGCACGATCAGAACTCAGAAGATCCTGAGCATTCTTCACATCACTACTGCTTCTCCCTTCTAATTACCTCAGCTTTTACTATCACCTATGCAACCTATTATATAAGATAGACCATATAAATTACAGGAACAAACCTCAAGAATACACCTGACTGCATTCCCGTTCAGAACAGTGATAAGCCAGCCAGGTGCACATCCTGCCTTTAATTATACTGAAGAGGTCTTGGTGATTTGGTGTCCTACATCAGTATTAGGAAGCTTGGGCATTGAATTGCTATAAATCAAGAGCTTTGCTGCTCTCACAACAAGCCCAGTGGGAGCCTGACTTTCTCAAAGAGCTTAATTAAAGAGTGCTTATTGTCAGCTCACCCCTGTAGCCCATTAGAGCTCCGCAGAGATTTCTGTTCTCCAACATCATTGTGAAAAGTGGGACAGCCCTTGCTTCTTAGGAAGCTCTGTGTTCATAATCACTTCCTCACATGTCAATACAGTCCTGGTGATCTTATAGTCATGTTGCAATTAGTTGGCAATAGGTGTGAACAGAGCATATGTGAATAACTGTTTATGGAGATCCTATTGGCTAGACAGTCATTCAACAAAGTCATAATCTTCCTCGTAGCTAGTACTTTGTATGTCAGAGTGCTTGGAAAAGCAAGATTACTGGCTGACATTTCAAAAAACCCATCTATTTTCTTTTCTCAGAAGCGCGTATGTCCTTGCCCTCTGATTAATGGTGCCCTTCTTGATTTATAGAGTGAGAAGAACCCAGGTTTCCGTGTCACCGAGGCCCTTCAAAATGTTACTCACTTTTGGCTTGAAATCCATGTTAGGGTAGAGTTGCACTGTGGTGTAGTTAAATGAATTACTCCGACCACAACCTCTGCTGGTTGGTAGCACCAACTTAAGTTTTTTGTGTGCATAGGGCTGGTACACTTGGGTTACAATCAATCTTGAATGGAAGATTTGTACGACGTCAGGCTGCACAGAGAAACTGGTGGGAAGCAAGCAGTTATGTTTTAGGCCTGTACCCATGCTGTCCATTTGCAGTATTATCACTCACAGATGCGGAACAGAGAAGGGGGTGTTGTCATTTGGGTTTGACCTGCACTGCCCATGGCGCATGGCCACTTGAAATGTGTTTGCCAGGCTTTTCCCACCTGCTGCCCAAGCCATGCAGAAGCTGTCACGCACCGTCACCACCCACGCATGCCCCTGGAGTGCTGAGAGTGAGTTTTTAAAATCTGATTCAGAGTGGACACTTCTCCGCATTGCAGAGGCATGAATGGCCACGCTGGGCTTGGGCAGTGTTGCAGCCGGGCACGTTCCGCTGCTCTGATGGGGATTACACAACTTCGGGCTCTGCTGGCTAATCCACATCTTAAAGGAGCTGAGAGGACACTTTGATTCAGGTTTGTCCATTACTAAGTATTATTTCCCCAATGCATTTACGGAGCTATCCTATCTCCAAATTCCAACCCAGAAAAATCAGAGATGTTTGGAAGCTTTGAAAGAAATATTGGACAGCAAAAATGAGAGGGAAGTCTCATGGATCTAAAAGTTGGCCTTATTTTGCATGTCCTTCTTACAATTTTATCATCTTTCATGATTGCAGCCATGAATCAATCTAGTATTAATTTTAATTAAACTCTGGCCAACTAAATGTGCCAAGAAGACTAAGAAGCAAAGTGTAGGCTGTCATCCTGCCAGTGGCCATTCCCAGTGCAGAACTGACTTCACAGAGCCAGCTGATAGACAAAAAGCTCTTTGCAGTGATACTGCAAGGAAAAGACTCCTCTGAATTGTGGTCTTCACTATTACAGCAGTGTTTATTAATTTCCCATGGATACATGTGTCCTTCACTGTATGGTAAGCAATCCACAGGTTGCTTTAATCGTATGCATCATCATTGTCTTCATGACATCTGCTTTCCCACCCAGGGAAGTGTTTGCAGGATTCTTGTGGAAGAGGCGTTCATCCCAGAGACAGAGTGATGCTGGAGGGGAAATTCTGCCTGCCAGCATGTTGTTAACATGCAAAGTTGTCAGTCATTTGCTTACACCTCATGGCTCATGTGGTCCAGAGAGCATCACCCTGATGTTTCACTGCAGTGTCATTTGTGCCGATACAGATCTGTCCAAACACAAATTCTTCACCTGCCTTTTGGCACAGGTGAAGAAACAGTGCAAACTCCACTATGCCCACACAGCAGATGCTGTGCCACAGTTCAGGACAGCCTTAGGTGTCAGCCACAGCATGCTGGATTTGGGAACTGGCGCAGGGGATGGAACGAGGGAAGTGTCACCCTTGGCTGGGGACACCCACCCATGGCAGAGTCCGTGCCTCAGTGGGGCAGCTTGGGGAGGCAGGATTTCCCCACCCAGGGTAGTAGTTTTCTGCAGTGGAGCTGTGGAGCGGGCTTGACTCATCAGGTACATGGAGATGGAAATCCCTAGAGACCTGGCAAAGGGAAAGAAAATGTGGCTCCTGTCATCTTGGTGTGCAAGTGATCCGGTTTTGCGGAGCAGGTGGGTTTCTGGTTTTGGGGAAGGGATGTTAAGCAGAAGTTTCTGAACTGGCTCTGGTGCAGTAGTTCCTAGGACGGTGCCCAGCGACTGAAGAGAGCACCTTTTGAGCAACTCATGTAATGAGTGATTAAAACATAATTGTCAGCTCAGTTTGGCTTAATAGTATATCTAGAAAAATAGCCAGCCAAACCAAACCAGCCCATCTTACCAGGCCACACCTCACCCTCTTCCCCTGTTACCAGAGGCAAGGATGTTCCCCTGATCCAGTTGAGTTTTTAAATGTCCAGTGATGCTGTTTCTCTGCCAGTGCCTACAGTTCTGGTTTGCCATAGACTTGCTTCCTCCGTTGCATATTTGGGCTGTTATGGCCCAAGGAAGGGAGCTGAGACCCCGTGTGGGATCACACCGACACGTTATAGCCATGGAGAACTAGTATCATTTTTCTTCCGATGTCTTCATCTAAAATGGCGCTTTCTTGGTGATGAAAATGCATTTAATAAGAAAACCAGAAGCATTAGCAAATGTGTGTGGAATGTAGCAAAGCATGTGGGGAAAGTGAAGCGCAAAGTAAGGCACACTCATAGCTGCTGCAAGGCTGACCCAAACAAGTATGGATCACAATCCAAACCATTCCAGCAGCTCAGCTTTTCTTATTCAGAGACTATGCTCTTCCAAGCACAGAATGCAAAGGCAGCTTTCTCTTGTTCGCTGTAATAGTTGCGGTAGTGGAGGCTGCATCTTCCTTTATTTTTGAGCCTTTCTTGCAAGTACATGGCTGTGTTCCACCAATGCTGAAATCCAGAGATGCCATAGGCTAGTGCCGTGCGCTTGATTGACCTCCTGACCGATATATTTTGTGAATGTTATTGTTGAGTGAGTTAGTCACAGGTATGGCTGTGCCAAATCTGGAGTTATTATCAATAGAAGAAAAGCCTACTTGAGCGTCTGGGTTATATAAAATGGAAAGAGCTTGAAACACATAGGGCAGTGGTACTGTCATTATCTTTTTAGCTTTGTGCTTGTGTGGAGATTTAAGATTGCACTTACATCAAAGGGCTGCAGGTATGAATTGAGGATACTGGGTTGAACTTCAGATTGAAGAACATTTCAGTTACTGAATTTCTACCCTAAAAGCAACTACATAAAATAAATGAACGTAACTATGCATTGACTGTAAATTGTGAACTGTTTAAACAAAAAGCAGTCATTTAGGTCAACCTGATAAGTGTGTTAATAATGGCAGCCTAAATGCAATGGGGCTTTTTTCTTTTTAACTCAACTCAACCTGGTTTTTATCCATCTGCAACTGGCATATGGTAGCAATAATAACAATTTGGTATGCAATAATAACATAATAATTTGGTAGCAATAATAATGGTGATGATTATGATTATGGTGGTGATAACAATAGTAACAGTAATACTAGTAATACTACTACTACTACTACTACTACTACTACTACTACTATCATTGATAAGTGTCATAGGCCTGCTAGATTTTGCCACAATTCACCCTCAAAGCCTTTCTCTGTCCTTCATCTATGGGAGAAGAGATCACGTAGTTTCTAATGATTCTAGACTACAGACAGAAGTTGTTCTTTCCAGTGAACTCCAAAAAAATAATTTTATTGAGGACAATGATGGCTCTTAGAAATAGTGACTCTCATCTTCACAATGTTTTATCAGTGTAAATAAGGGCTTCCACATACGAGAATAGCTAAATAGCTGTTATAACATAAATTTTAATGGTGTGTTGCATTCTGAATACTTTTGCAATGTAAGTGCTGCATTCAGTGTTATAGCTACATTGTAGAGGTATTTTCTACATACCAGTTTCAGGAATGTGTCTGTTAGTTTTGTTCTGGAATGGAGCAGACTGAACAACTGGAAAATGCATGCCTTTTTTCTGAATCTATGATGTTTACTCTGCTCTAGTATCCTGTGTATTTTGCCACTGTTCATCTGATGCATTTAGGTCCCAACTCATCATTTTAGAGAAGGATAATTCTCAAGACTGCTTATATTAGATTTCCCAGTCTAGGCTGCTTGTTTCCCAAATTGAAGGATATTGATTAATTTTGACAGTTGCCTGAAATACACTCCTGCGTTAGCAATGAACTGCATACTTGGCAAACTCATGGTGCGGCAGCAATATCTAGAATTCTGTTCTTTATGGATAAAGAGTGAGAACAGAACTCCATTTGGCATGGTGGTGACAACAGGTAGTGCTATACGTGGGCAATGATGCCAGCTATTGATGGGCACCCACCAGCATCTCGGCAGCGCTGACGGCACCGTGCTGCATCCCAAGCATCTGCTGGCATCAATCCTGGGGTCTGTCCCCCCTCTCCTTAGGATGAGTCTTCTAAAATCTCCTGAGCTCTCAATATGGGCTGCAACATTTCACATGCTTGCGTAGTTCCCTCAAATGAAACCATCAGCCCTCTGAAGTTGCATGTGTCAGCTTTCACTGCAAATTGGCAGATTTCCACCTGAGAAAATGCCTGAACAAGCTTCAGACTCCTGAGCTTTGCCTGATCTTTGTCCCCAAAAAGACTGAAACTCTGCTCCGTTTATTGACTGTTGAATCTGAAATTAAGATCTAAGAGCCTGAGTATACTAAATGTCATGGTGCTTCTCATCAATGCACACCCAAAGCTGCTCCTTCATATCCACTTTAACCAGATTATCTGTAATAGTAAGTAGGATAAAATTTTCCTCCTTATTTACTAAAATAATGCTGGGAAGAAAACTGTATTTTGTATGAACGCTTCTTGGTCTAAAACACTTCTAGGCTAAATATATTCTTCTAAGATAGGTGCTGTGGGCATCTGTTTTCATGCTGTGTTCTCTCTGCAAGTGGCACAGAGATGACTTTCTTTGCCATCACTGTGTGCAGCGTGGGTAGATCTGAGAATTCTGCCTGAAGATTTCTGTTGTCTTTTTGTTCAGTCAAAGGATATGGCTTTAATTTTTCTCGTTTGAAAATTTCACACAAAACGCAGAAATTTCAGCTATACCTTCCAAGCTGTTCTAAAAATTTCAACTCAGGCCCTGCAGCCCCGAAAATTTAAATCCAGTGTTCCAAAATGCTGGGTAGCCTAAAAGTGTGTGCTTCTTCACAGCACACAGTTATCATCCTTGCTCTCTTTAGAGAACTGGTATTCAAAAAAGCTCAGTTACCTTTAAAATTTTGCCCATTATGTGTTTTATAAGGACACAGGAGAAAAGGTCTCCTCAATTACCATTCTGAGAGGATTTTTAGAAAATGCAAGTGATTTTCTCCCCACCAGACTTTGTGAAGGAAGGGACACCTTTCCACTCCCTCTGGGAAGCTTAAGCAATACCAGTTCTGTAATCAAACGTACCACTTGGTTGTTCATCTTTATTTTTGCAAGTGTCAGACTTACGCAAAGTTTAATGTCTCACCCTTACAGGTGAATAGTGCATATTATTCCAAAAAGCTCTCCGTAGCAAGCCTTTTCAATCCTAGAGGCCATGTTCAAATTTGCCGTCATGAGGAGGCAGCAAGCCCCTCCTCCCCCTAGCTCTGCCAAAAATTCAGTACTTGTTTCTAGTGGTGCTTCTGGGCTCTTGTTTGTTACATCAATCAAAATGTTAATTTGCTTACAGTCCTCTGAACAAGGAAAGGTCACAATACAGAGCGATTAAGTCCTTTTGTAGATATGAGTAGCAGAAAGACTACATAAAGGAGAAAATTATTCTTCCAAGGATGACAAATAAGCATTATCTCGGATTTCTCAGCTCTGCCAGTCAGCCTTGGGATGAAGAGTCTGTCCTGTAGATATTCACATTTCCAGCATCCAGGCTGCAAATGCTTTTGCCTCTTATTGTCACTTGTGCAATCTCTGAATGCTGCAGCCTTTGTGAGCAGGGGAAGCTGTGCATTCAAACCACTGTTGCAGCCTGGGCAAAGGAAAGCTTGCAGCACTCCTAGGACAGGCGTAGTTATGAGAGTGGCCTGGACATCAAGATGACTTGGTGTAGGAAGAGCCATGTTCAAGAGTGGGCTCCACCAGCTGATCCAGAAAAACAGCCTCAAAAAACTGCAAACAGGCTATCCTTTTTTTTCTTATTATAATTGACAGGACAGAAGCCAGTGCACTGAAGTGTCAGAGTCCAAAAATCTGAACAGTGAAAAGCAAACTGTCCTCGCAGAGAACACAAGTTCTCCCAGCTCCCTCTCTTCCCCAGCCTGTCAGCACAACCTTAGGCTTATCTGGACTGGGTCACAGCCAGCTTGCCCTAGTTCAAGCCCTGATCCTGGCAAGGCACTGGGTACTAAGCCGATCAGCTGCTCCGGCAGCCGAGACCTGAAATAGAAACGCACGGCTGAGTGTTGGCCATGCACTGGAAGATCTCCAGTGTCCTCATGGAGGCAGGAGGAGGACACCTTGCTTGGAGATCATTTAATTGCTCTCTGGATCCAGTATGTTCTTGTCAGCACTAGCCAAAGTGTCTGATGCCCGTGCGGACTGTGGGGTTTGCCTGTGGCAAGCAGGAAATTACTAAGTCAATCAGTTCAACCCCTCATGCTGTAGGCCCTTCTTTTAGTGGAAACCTGCTGGAAAGTTGAGGATTGCCCATCCTCACCACAGGCTGTGACTCTAACCTTATGTACCCAAGTCTGAAGATTAAAAAAAAAAAAAAGCTATAGTCTAATAGTCCCTAATCTGCAAGGAAAACTGCTTTTCAAAGAAGAGGACTGATCTGGCTTCTGTGAAGTTAAGAGATGCTCTCCCTACTCTCAGGGGCAGTGATGAGGCCCTGAGATATGTGATGAGATGAGCAAGAGAGACATAAAACCACATACTGCATCATCCCCCAGCAGGGCAGGAGATGCAGGTCTGGCTGAACCAGGAGGTCTCTCACTCCAGCCCAGGCACCAGCGGCCGGTCCTGGGTGTACATGGGCAGCTGAGAGCTTGTGTTTAATTGTGGCTGGGCAAAACTCCTTGCTCCCTTCTAACACAGCTGTCATGTTTTTAACCCCTTTTTGCCTTTGGTCCCACCACTCTCCCTGGAGGTACCTGGGCTCTCAGCACCACTCACCAGATGTGCTGAGGAGTGACTGTAGGATCCACACTGGGGCTCACATGGGAGCACCCAGAAATAGCAGGGTGGTGAGACACAGTTATGCTTGCTGAGGCTTTACAAAAGGCACACAGAACAGAAACAGCCTGTTCCTTTCTCATCTTTAATAGGGAGTGGAGGTAACCTGGCCCCTAGAATAAATCCTGATTTTCAGTGATAAAATTCATTGGGACTTCTTACCACTTCAAGTATTTCAACCTGTCTGCAGTTTTTCATACAAGTTCTCATAGCTCGCTTGTGCAATCTGGTAAGGCTTTGTTCACAAGAAGCTACATATTAATATTTATTTACTGAAGAGAAGACAGCCAGAAGGGTTTCTGAGCAGACATAAACGTGTGAGCAGTTAAGCCAAGACTACTGTGACTGCCTGTGTAACAGCACAATTGACGGACAGGTAACATTTAGTCAGCTGCCTGTCTGGGGAGTCAGGATGGAGAACACTTCACTTTCTGAAACATGAAAATCCCACAGGCTACTCCTGCCGGGGTTTATGGGTCCCCAGAATTACTTCTCCTTTCATCTTTACTGCAAAACCGATCTGTCCAGGGAATAGAAATCTTTGTCCGTTCTATGAAAACACACAGAGATGGTGGGCAGTCATGATGCCATCTCAGCATAGAGATGGAAAAAACCCGACCCTTCAGTTTGAACTAAGGCCTGAAGTCACTGTTAATTATTTGCAAGATTTACCACCTAAAGAAGCATGAAGTATTAAAGCCACCAATCGGTCAAAACTCTTCCTTGCCCATCAAGGCCATTGTATTCAGATAAAATATCTATGTGATATGTTACTCAGCTGGGGCAGCACATGAACAGCATTTCATAAGATGCTGTTCAAGGATACGTTGGCTCCTTGCAGTATGTGTTAGATTCCACATCTTCAGAAACAATGTAAAATTAAAAAAAAAAAAAAAAAAGTAAACTATTGCCTCCCCATGTGAATGGAAAATAATTTAATTATGAAATGAAACGACTATGCAGCACTGCTAAGAGGGCAAACAAATGAGAACTTAACCAAAAGGAGAAAATTGTCAGTCTTTCAGTGCATAACCATTTTGTTCTGAACAGCAGCAATTATGGAAATGTGCAAAGACTGCTTCACTGATGATAAATCTGCAATATGTCAAGGAATATTTGAAGACTCATATTTAATTACTGTGACTGCACAAATTAAATAGTGGAAAAAAGTTGTCAATGCTGTTTTTTAAAGTAGAGAAATAGATCCAGTGCCAAAAGCTACATAGTTAACGTTGGTAACAGAGAGTTTCCCTCTAGGCTAAACCTTGTGATAAAGGAGAGATGTCACTTATTATGCACTTTTGAACAAGTCTGGCAAGGTTAAGAGGTAAATAGCCAGAATGATTATCGTCTGGGTTGGTAACGGTTTTCTCAGCCACATATTTACTCTGAGCATGTTCTTTGTGTTCTGGGTTACTCATAACTCCTGATCACAATTTGTTGGGGTTTTTTTCCCCCCCTCTAGAAACCATCCTAAGGCAAATAACTTAGAAAACTCCATGCCCCCCTAACGGCCAAGGCAGGACAGAGTTCCAATGAGTTCATACGATAAAGTAAGCACACCTCATCCATCTAACTTCGGGGTGTTCCTTCGGCAGTGCTCACAGCCCGTGCCCCAGCGGCAGCACGCGGTTCAGCCCGTCTGCCAGAGCAAAGCGCGGGCTTGCGCCGTGTTAGGAGCTGCGGGTTGACCAGGGCGAACAAACCTAGGAGAGCGCGTGCTTTATTTCAGCGTGCACAGCACAGGTCAGTGGCAGCAGTGTGAGTAACCCCTCCGTGGGAACAGGGAAGGATGTTTCCAGAAGCATCTTCTGGAGCGGAGTGTTCCAGGGCATGTCATCCTTTTCCTGCCGGGTGCTGGGTGGCGTGGGGGGTGCCCCGTCCTCAAGCCTGCCTGCAACACCCCTGAGCCTTCAGTCACCCGGGTACACCACAAACCAGGGTTCAATGAGAGCACTGCGCTGTGCTGCTCCTGTTTAATCAGCGGTACAGATGCACTGTGCTCATGGAAGGTTTCCCCAGCAGCTGCTCTGCCCTGATGGTGCAGATTTGGGCTGCAGAGTTCATGGGGGCATCCCACCCTGTTGTGATGAGAGCTGTGCTCCTCTTACCCTACCATAGCCACCCAAGGGACATGGGTGCAAATGCCAGTCCTGATACGGCTGTGCTGTGGGGCCTTGTGTGAGGTTTTTTTCCTGAATTGCTCGTCTGTAAAATAAGCAGGGTATTTTTTGTAAGGATTACCTTTGCAAAGTACTTTCAGATCCAATACTGAAAGGGATATGTAAGAACTAAGTAATAAATAATACTAGACAGCAGGCAATATCCCACAGTAAAATGCAGAAGAGTTAATCACTGTGCCTGAAAATCCCACATTGAATTGCTCTCAAGGACACAGAATTTTGTAGGATGTATGAATGAGAGCAGTTCCTTAAGAAGATGCTCTGTGTGAAGTGGATTGCATGCCACGCTCTGCTGCAGTTGTCATGGCAAGTATTCATATTTCCCATAGCAACAGAGCCAGTAAATAACTGCATAAAAAGCTGCATTAAGCGACCAGGGCATAAGTTAATTCTCTCATCGGCATCCTTAACTTGAGCGCTCTTCTGTAGATGAAACACTCCACTGAAAAGCAAGCTTTTCCTTCGGCTTGTGATATGTTTCCTCTTCATAGTTTCATTATGATTCACCCACCGGTTGCTACACTAGTGACACTGTCTGCGCCAGGTACGTACGACTGCATGGTGTCTGAATTAACTGAAGGAGATGATGACAAGGGCAGCAAACCCGCAGCGAGTGCTGGTTTTGTAGCACTTTCTGCAAGTGCTGTCTAATGCAGGTCAGCCGAAGTTCTGCAAGTGAAAGGACTGAAGCGCTGCAGGAAGCAATGCACTTTTTATTTATTTATTTTGGGAGTCTCTCTTGTTTTTCCTCAGCTGAATTGACTTGTTATTCTGCAAACTCGCACCACCACCAGTGTTAAGGACAGGCAGGTGTAACAAACAGACAAGAGGAGGACAAAAACTAGGGAGAACTAGGAGATGTCACTACAACGGCAATGATGTTCCAAAGCAGGACAGTCTTTCACATTAATCAAGAGAAATGTGTTGTAAGCCAACATTTTCCTAAATAGTGGCTTGCAGTGCTCTGAGAAGCCTGGGGTGGGCTCTGCTCTACAGAACCATCTTGTTTGTATACTCTGCCAAATGCAAAAGTGGGTACAAAGGCGGATGGCGTCTGTGAGAAACACTGCAACTTGACAAAAATGAATTAGTGCAAAACAACTAGGAACCATTTTTCTGAAACAAACCACTTTGGCTCATCTGTCTGCCCACAGGTGTGCTGGGAAGGTGCTGCCTGGCTCGCCATGAGAGATGGGGGCTCCCCTGGAGGAAGAAGGCAGAGGGGGTTCTTGATGTGGAGGGGACCAGCAGGATCTGTTGTTAAGACAGCCAGGGATGCAACGGAGAGTCTTGGGGTCGGGATGGGAGGGGTGGCAGTACTTCACTGTCCACATGGTTACCACCATACTGGTGCCAAGAAAAAAGACAAGCTGTCCAAAGGAAAAAAAAAAATCTAACCCATTTCCTGCAGGCTTTGCTTCTTGTCTCAAGTTTCATGACAAGCACGTGCATTAGACAACTCCTCTCACCAGTCGCAGCCCCACGTTCATGAGCCCTGACCCAAACTGATCTTGATATTCAGGTTTAGATGAGGAAATTCCAACTGTCTTGCGTATTCAATTTTCATAGACGCACAAAAATACGATCAGTCACTTATAGTTGCATAATAGAAACTGATTTCACTGGATCAGTTAGGGATTTGTCTCCACTATTTAGGACTGACTTTTTTGCAACTCTGCTTGTAGACAAAATCTGTCACATAATACTAGTTTCTAGCATCATAGTCAATTCATTGATGGTGTTCAGCATCTCCCCTGTGCTCAGAAAAAGCACATGCATTTCTGTGAGTAGAGAGTGCGGTAACATCCCACACAGTGCTGTATATTTTTTGACACATTTCAGTATCATTTAGTGGTAAAACACAGTGATAAAGTCTCGCAGACTTGCGTTTTAACTTGCTTTTGTTTAGGTATGAGCACAGCAGCACAGCATCAGCAACACGTGATGCTTTCGGTCCATCCTGCTCCCAGGGTAAAATCTCTGGTGAATATCAGGCCACTTGTTTTATGCGTTCATTAATATTAGATGGTTTCTGTGTTTTTAAAGAAGGCAGAAATAAGACAGTGGAAGTTACCTGGGAACTCTATTGACTTTGGTACACTTGGGATCAAGGAGACACACTGGGTAGTTTCTTGTGTATCCTAAAATACCATTACAGGAGGTGTTTGCAGAGCTGTGCCCTGGGGCCTGTGCTTGGGGCTCCTGTCCTTCTTAGCATCTGGCCTTGTTGTCAGTGGTCCTGTGAGACAATCAGGCTGCTCAATTCTTCTAAAGAACCACCAGTGCAGCTTGTGCTTAAGAAGTCACTGCTTGACATTTCTAATCTGGCCATCAAACTATACCTGGTCTTTCCTTGGTGGTTAAGTACATGCAACTGTTTGTGGTGAGTTTGCATGGTATCAGATACACAAGCAGTTACATATGTACTGTTTTATCAGTCTTTGCAATCAGGGTGTAGTAGAAGGACTGTCGACCTTGCAGTCTTCTAAATATGAACACCCTGTCTGCTTTCTACTGGGTCCTTCTACGGTCTTCAGTAGTCTTGATTTTAATGTCTTCTTGCACGAGCTGCAGAGCTGGGAGACGACGGTACTGGTCACTTTGCTTTGGAGAAGAAAATGTTACTTTCCTTAGCAAAATCAGGCAACAGCTTCTCTCAGCACCCTGTTGCACGTGGTTTTGCAGCGAGAGGTCTCCCACCAGCAAAGCTGTGCTGGGGACGAGCGGGGCTGTGGGAACCACAGTACTTTGTGCCTGCAGGTCACAGCCATCCTAATGCCACTCTCTGTCCCAGTCACCCAGTTTCCGAAGGAGATTAGGATGTTGTTGGGAGCCCTCTGGCTGCAGACCAGTCCAGCAGAGCAAAGGAGGTGAATGTCAGTAGCTGGGAGACTGATGGGAAAGTCTGGACGGAGGCAGCTCCTGTCCAGCACAGCCTGCTAGGCCTTCACAACACGTGTCCTTTGTCACCCACATGTGTGCTCGGGGGTCTGATCAGACCCCCGGTTACAGAAGGAAGATCAGGTGACAAGGGCAGCTTTCCCTCTGACGTGTGGCCAGGAGCACATTGCTTCTTGCCTTGGAGTTGGACGCTACTGCTCTAACCCATGATGTTGAAAACTCAGATGACGCTGTTAACAGTGCATTTGCTCGGGATAAAGGCCTGAGGGGAGAAGTGGAAACTTCTCACTGCAAGGAATAGTTGACCTGCAGAATTCCCAACTGCTCCATGTGGGATCAAGCGACTAAGAACAGGCAAGTACCAGAGAGGGGCTTTAGTGTTACCACCTTGTACGAATAAAGCTTAGCAGCAGCAGAAATACAAATAGGAAATATCCATGTTTATCAATGCAGATTTAATGTGCTAATTAGTAACAACTGTGATTTATTAGGAAGAAAGCACTTGCAGATGAGGGACAGTAATTCTGCACTGACTTGCCCATTCTTCCTCTGTGCTCCATCCACCGGTGATTCGTGCTGCTGCCATTGCCTGGTGCTCCCCCTGCCCATTTGTTCTCTGACTGCTAAATTCAGGGGGATTTGGGCCTTCAGCATAATTATTCTTAGGTTTCTATTTTATGACTCTGTTCATGAGGCCCCTCAGTAGCTGATTATACTAATCAGAGGTGATTATTGCCTGTGCCCACTTAACCCATATTTAAATGCAGCAGTCTGAATTTGTCTTCAGCACAGTCTCCAGAAGATATGAACCCAGCATCAAAGAAAATTAATTCATAGGTATGTTATCCTATGGGATCAAGCTAAAATGTGGTCAGAGAGCTTTAAAGTCAGTGCATGCTCCCATGGAAGGATAGGGGCAGAAGCCATGTTCTTGTTTGTTCAGGGTTTTTTTTCTCCACTTCTTTGAGTGAGGCAGAATAACAGATCACAGGAATGCTTGTCTGAGAATATTTTACTGCAGTTGAGAGAAAACACTTTTTCCTTCATAAAAATAATTATTATTGTTTAAAAGTAGGATCAGCCACGTTAAAAGTATTCTTTTACACTTTTTCCTGGCCAGATCTCTGACTTGGGCACCTCTCAGCTTTTCAAACAAATACATTTACCTGGCCGTGCTATTACTCCAACACAAGGAAATACATGGCCTTAGATACACACCAATCTTACCTCTACAACAACCATCTTAAACCATTTTCTACAAAATATGGTGCTGTATCATGGAAACAAAAATATTCCAGTTGGTTCTCAAAAGCTTAGGTGGAATTTTGTCCTAAATGGTGATTATCTCATTTATATTTCTAATCCTTTTTAGCAGTTGCATAAAGATTTGAAGCGGTGCTCAAAGATGCTGGGGAGGACAGCAAGTAGTATAGCTCCTTCCAGCCCACAGGGATGCAGTATTTTGTACTAAGGGGGAAATCCTGTTCACACTGGAGTAAATGTGGGGTTTGCTCTGCCTTTAATAGAGTTTCCGTTCCTTTTTCTGAACTTAAATGAGAATGGGATTTTACCCATCTTCTCACATGATTGTGGTGCAAACCTGGATTTTATTTTTGAGTCTTTTTAAAGGGGGAAAATGAAGGTGAAACTGCAAAGTCCAGAGAACAGATGCACCTCCAGAGGGAGAAAGACCCTAGTAAGTGCAGGGTGTTGCTGGAAGCGGAGGTGTGAGCTCTGAGCACACAGACACTGCAGCTCAGCAGCAATGGCAGCAGCACTCCCAGGAGAAGCTGCTGCACAGCCTATGGTTCTCTTACCGGTGGCAGAGTTGTGTCTGGCCAAAATGCACTGCCTTCTGCCCACTGAAAGCCTGGGGGGTATTTGGGATGGGGAGAAGGTCATAATACCACAGAAAGGAAAATGCACTGCAATTTCCAGGAGTTTTCAGTGAAACTTTAGAACTCACAAACTTAAGGATAGATGAGGAATTGCAGTGACAGAGTTTCACCCAGGCAAACTCTTGGGCAGTGTATTTTTCATGTTGCAAGTAAATGTGACTAAAATATTCCAGAAACTTCAACTATATCCTTTACATTAATTCAAATAATTATTTATTAATCTCCCAGCTTTGATTTTGCTAAATAACCAATACCAGAATACAGAGGCAAGAATGTAATCCACAGAAAATTCTGTCCTCGGAGAAGATCAAAGTGAGTCCTGTGGTGTTAAGCACACACCTACAGCACTTGATCCTGAAAAAAAATTAAGTGCCTGTTTCAGTCAGCCTACCCCTTTTTTTTTTCTGGTTCCTATGCATTAACCTAAGCCTCTGGCTGAACATTTTCAGTGCCAGGATCAAGGACCCCTGGAGATCTCCACACTCAGAGAGCAGAGGTCTGAAAATGTAGCAAGCAAATGCAGGAGAACACCAGCTAGCTGTGATAGCAACACCTGCTCATTCCTCCTCCTCTACCAACCCCACAGTAAAAGACTGAAAGCCTCTTGGATGATATAAATATGAAAGATAAGTGCATACAGTAGAACAGAAAGGTGAAATGGCTCTGTTTATCAGGCACAATTAAAATGAATAGATGATGACTAATAGAGAGGCAGTTTAAAATCTTTACATGACACAGTGTCAAGGCAACAGCGTTGTGCAATAGCACTGACACAACCAACGCTGTGTCCGTGCCTCGGGCAGTGCTGGGAGGGGGGTTCCCCGCTGGCCCCTCCGAACGCCCCCATGGCGGGGGCTGGGTGGGCTCCAGCACCTCAACTTTGCGCTTGCTGTCGCATCCCAGAGTCACAGCAAAATCTGCACAGAACCAGCCTCTTTGGCAAGGGTATTTTATCCACTTCGATGTCTCTATTCTTCTCTTTCCTTTTGGCTGGCATTATCCCAAGCCTCACAGTTTCTGTTGCGTGGAAAGCAAGAACATCATGTCGAATTTCTGGGCATACTCTGGAGTGAGACAAGGCTGAGGTGCTTGATCCTGTACTGGAGCTGGTTCTTGACTTAGCACTGTGCCATGCAAACATTTTCTGGCTATGAATTTTTGCAATATGTAATTTAAAGGTTGGTTTGGGCAGACCTTTCCTTCAGATGAAAGGTTATGCATGAGTGTGATCTTGGAAAATGCAGCCCAAGCTATCCTTCTATTTCTTTGTTTAACTATGTTACTCCTTTATGGTGCCTGCCAGGCTTCAGGATTCTCCAGTGCGCTTGGTGAGTGCAGCAGGTACAGGCTGTTTCTTTATTTTTTTATATATATATAAAAATATGTATAATATATACATATACATATAATACATACATATATTCTGTGCCGTTCTCATTTTCTCGGCAAAACTGGTTTTCTCTTGGTTTTATTGCTGCTGACATGGCTTTGTAACACAGCATTGTTAAAAACTAATAACATAAACAAATCTGAGGCTGTGCCAACCATCACAGAGTACAGTCAAAGCTGCTGAATGCTGCAGCTTGCTGAGCAATGTGTGAATGTTGTTGTGTCAGAAATGTCTGTTTCCCTGTTCTTTTTTAACTTCTGAAAGGATCTTAGTGGAGAGTGTGCTTTTCTAAACAAGGTAATTAATGTCATCAACGTGTAAATTCTTCCAGCATAGTAGCCCCTGCATTCCCCTAGCCTGCTGTCTCTGCCTGCCAGGAGTTGGTTGAAACACCTCAAATAAAACATGATTTCTAGCCAGAAAATCATGTTATTGCAACTCATGTTTAAAGTGGTATTTCTGAGCGGTTTGCTTTATTAGAACAGCGTTGATGCCATTTGCTGTTCCTGCCATGCTCGCGGAACGATGGGGTGGCCACGGAAGTGTCCCAGATGCAGACCTGGCCAGGCAGTGCCAGCACAACCTGGGCCATGGCTGTGGCACTTGGTGCCTCCAGGGCAAACCAGCCCCAGCCCAGCCCCTCTGAGGCCACATCCTGCCTGTGCAGCCCACAGCATCCATCCGCAGGTGCCTAAGATTAAGCGCTTCAGCTGCAGAGTGCAGCACTCTCTTTATTCCTGTTCTCATTCCCCGATGTGAATCCACATGGCCACGTACGTGTGCAATGGCATCTTCCCAGTGACCATCCCTCAGGTAAGTGGGCTGCAACCACAGGCTGCAGAGACACACCTTAATTCGAGTAAAAAAGGAGAGAAATGCTGCATTCAATACCTATTTGTACCTTGCCTGAAAGAGGGCAAGAAGGATTTTTCCCACATGAATGAGGGAAGGGCTGCTGTGTTTTGTGTGATGAGGTTTTATGCCTCAAAAACCTGCTCTCAGGGGGAAAATGAGATTTGCCACTTGTGGCAGTCAGCACAACCATGCTATTTGCTTTGCCTCTGATAAGGAAGAAAATAAGAAATATTAACTGCATGCAAAGGTGCCCTTTCTCTTGTCTTCATCAATAATAGCCGAAGTTCCTCAGGGTTATTGCTGTAACCACGCCAGTTCCCTTCCCTCAGTGGCATCAGGTTTATCTTAAAAACCTCATAGCAAAGCCACTGTCCCCTTTTTGGTTCTGCTTTTGTCCCCATCCTGCACTTTGGGGCACTGGCACATGCAGAGGATGGGGCCATGCAGGCAGACTGCCCGACTGCTCCCTTCCCCTGGCAGACCGAGGGCTGGGACAGGAACAGGAATTTTGGCTGAGCAAAGAAAGGCAGGGGTCAGGTATGCCAGCTGTAGGAAAGGGCTACTGGGCAGGAAGGTGCTTCCAAAAGAAGCAAATCTCCCAGCATTGCACAGGTTGAGGAGCAGGTTTCCAAGAGGAGTTGAAAGGGAAAAAAGAATGAATCTAACTTGATAGTAAGGGAGAGTGCGCTCCGTTTTGGAAGGGCATTACATGATGCAGCCACTTGCAGCAGCCCGGGGCCTGGGTCAGGGGCCCAAGCGATGCCCCCAGCCTCACGTAACCGCAGGTCACCGCAACTGTGGCACAAACCACACATTTCCCACTGCAGCGCCCCAGTGAGTGCAAATCCTCGCCCAGGGGTACCTTGAGAAGAGAGAGGAGGCTATAGACCAGTCTTGAAGACACAGCTTTTGGTATCTAGTGCTTCCAGAAAAAAAGAGGAGTATATACGAAGTTCCCGCAATCAGCACTACCTAATGGAACAAGGGAGAAGCGGCCCCACCGCCGGCTGCCCGGAGCTCCCGCGGCAGAGCCGGCGGGACCCGCTGCCTCCTGCCCCCGGCTCCGGCGCCTCGGCCGGGGCTGGGCACGGCTGCTGCCGCGGGAAGGGGGAAGGGGCAGCCCGCTGTCCCTGGAGAAGAGGGAAAATAATTAAGGTAGAGAAAGGGAAGAAGAAAAAAGTCGCATGAGGAAGGAAGCAGCAAATGTTAAATCAGTGACTCATGGCATGGGATGACTAATTCCCTCACAGCGCAGCTCGCGCCGGGCATGGAGTTGGTGCCCGACGCCTGGTGGGGAGAGCAGACAGGTGCGGGGACACGGCAGGGGGGGCAGCCCGGGCGAGGGGCCATCGGGCGCGCCGGGACCTTCTTTCTGCCGCCCCCGCCTGCTGGGCGGCCTGAGCCGCGCGTCGCTCCGCTCCGCAGCGCGCCCGGCCAAGCCCGGGAGGGGAGGGGAGGAACGGCCGGTCCCGGCTGGGCTCCGCTGCCCGTGACCTCCTTCCCGGCGGCGGCACCGCCGCTCCCCGCTCCGCNAGTCCCGCCGCAGCTCGCCGGCAGCCCGCACCCGCCGTGCGCCCGCCCCGCCGCGCCAGCCCTGCGCCGTGCCCTGCCCGCGTTCGTGCCATGTCTCCTCCGGGCAGCGGGAGCCCGGGGCGGGCGGTAACCCCTGGCGCCGGGGGGACACCGCGCCGGAGCTGGGCATGGCACTGAGAGCGGCTCCGCGACACGCATCCTCCCGGACGGTACGTACCACCCTGCGGCGGGGCCACGGTGCCGCGGAGCCTCCCGGGGTGTGGGAGTGCGGGGCGGGGGACCCCTTACCCGCGGGGAGCGGCGGGCCGGGCTGCGGGGTGCCCCGGGAAGAGTCCCCGCTGTACTCCCTGCCCTCACCCAGCACCTCCGGGACGGTCTCAGTTAAGTTTTGGAGAGGAAAATTTACAGTCGCAACTTAAGTCATCAGATTTCCCCGAAAAAAAAAAAAAAAAAATCCGTGTCTGGGCAGGACGCGGCCGGGACTGCAGCGCAGGCTGCTCGGTGGGATCCCGTTGTGGAGGTGAGGCGGGGAGGGGGCTCCGGGTGCGGCAGCCGCAGCTCCCGGGCGGGGATGCTGGAGCGCGGCGGCATCCCGACCGCTGGGCTGACCCCGGCCCCGCCGCTGCCCGCGGACCCCGGGTGACCGGCCGGGAACAGCCACGGGACTGAGCACGGCTGAGAGCTGCGGGGGGTTTGCGTGGGGGACACCGCTTTTCTGGAGGCTAAAACAGGCCCGGTCCCAGTTTTCTCGTTCTGTCTTGAAGTTCTGTCGTTCTGGGAAGGCGTTTGTCTGAAAACACGGTGGGGAAAAAACCTCCGAACGGAGTCTTGCGTCTAAATATAGCAGCTAAAATCCAGGTTGAAAAGTTACTCCTCCCGCCAGGGTTATTGTGCCATTTGATTTTACAGACTGTTTACCTTATCAGCGGGGAATTACGAAGGCTTTGAAAGTTGCTCGTATGTGTCAACTGTGGATTTGTGAATGATAACTCCAAGCCTTGGTCCTTAATGGTAGAAATTGCGAACTGATTGCTTTGGGTAGCTTGCGCTGGAAGCATACTTCAAACATGATTCATAAATGAGGTGTCATAAGCACTTCAGAGAGCACTTGTCCTTTGTAAAATGCCACCGTCCTCAAAGGCAGGAGGCACCTGGGCCGTATGCAGAGCAGGTCCCTCCTAAGTGGGTTTTGGAGAAGTCCAGCACAGCAGTGCTTTTGGGGGGACAGAACTTGCACCTAAGTGCCAACTAGCACTTATCCCTGAATGAAGGTGTCTTCTTCAGCAGGGGAGTAGCTCTGGACATGAGATACCTGAAATCAAAGCTGTTAAAACACCCCATGCTTTACCAGCCTGCGAGGGTGCAGTATATAACCTGGGAGGGGAGGGTTATTTATTAGCCTGAGTTTATTTTGTCATATGCGGTGAAAATGGAGGTGCTGATTTAACTAAGCGGACAAGATGTTCTAGTGTATAGATGGGAAAATGTCAGGAGTCACTTAATTTTTAGGCAGAATGATGGTGCTACCCTGTCCTTATTTTGCTGGATCGCTGTTTGCTAATCCCTAGCTCTGGAAATGGAAGCTTGCCTTAAAGAGACAGCTAGTTCTTCACAGTTCTGATGTGTAGGATTTACAGTCCTCATAGGTCCCTACGGATGCTGTTCGAAGCAGGAGATAATTCAGGAGTATGTGATGTGAACCCCTTGTACTGAACATACCACAAGAAGTGCTGTTTCGGTTGGGAATTTGTGTAATTTTTACAAACTTCCTAGGCTGCAATGCCTCACTATGTTATCCAGCCAGAAAAATACATTTGGATTTTTAGTTTTCCAGAAACCCTATTTAAAAAAAAAATATTTTTCCTAGAATGTGCTAATCAGAGTAAATCAGTGTGTCAGTGACGCATCGCAGAGGAGCAGAGCACCCTGTGCACTGATGCACCATAATGACAGCACTCGGGGCTCTGTCGCTGATGAAGTTCTGACAAATGCAGCAAGCACTAATGAGGAGAGGACACTCAGGAGTGCAGCCAAAAGTGGAAGTTTGTGTGGAAGGGAGGCATTCGTATCTCTTAGGCAAACATGTTTACTACTGAATCTTTAGAATTTTTCTGGGAGATGTAATAGGAAAAATGCAAATGGCTTTTGGAGTGGTTGCTTACTGCTCATTTATTCTGTTCATCTAAAGCTGTGGATTACAGTTACTTGATCTAGAGGAAAAAGTAAAATTGGTTTGAAATTTTTTTATAAATTGCAAACTTCAGTGAAATTTGGCAGTAAGGTTCCTGCCAAATGGTTCCTGGTTTTTAGCTGCTCAGATTATGTCTGTATTAAATTATTTTGCTGGTTTAAGACACACATCGAGTTCTCAAAAATAGCTCAGGGTTAAAGATTAAAATTAGCAAATAAGTAGTTCATAATTAAAGTCTCATGGTGTTGGAAGCAGCATTACATTTCAGAGATACTGATGTCAAATTCAACTTCTGCTCATTAGCAGTATTAAAAAAATGGTAGGATGTCATTACGGTTTGGAGCTAAGGCTTGCCTATGCACAAAAGTTGCATTAATTTGCCCTAAATTATGCAACCTCCCAAGATTCACGTGTAATGATACAAAGGTTTTAATGCCAACATACCTTATTGCCTCAGTCTTTAAGGAATGAGCAATGTGCCTATACCAGAACTGAATCCAGGCTTGTACCGGAACAGTTATGGGTTCTAGTGATATAATATGGCTTTAACCAAAATAGTAAAACCTATAAAAACCAAAATAGTATGGACCAGGCTTTGCTGGTATTATTAAAATCATACACCTCTGTATCACTTCAGTTCCAAATATCTATTAAGGAAGTCAGGCATGTACAAAAACTGTAATTTGTTATGGCCTGGATGACACCCTTCTTTCATGTGGATCTTTGTGCACCCAAGGCCATGCTCTGCTCGATGTGTCCCTCATCGTCCCTCTGCAATAGCGACTCTGTGCACGTCGGCACAGCCGTAGCTGGTGGGGTTCTCCTGGCTGCCATCCTGCCGTGTCTGCCCCATTCTGCTGTCCAGCCTGAGGCCATTTCCCTTTTTTTCTTATTTCCCTGCTACTTTTGGTGCACTCAGGACTGTGTAGTACGAAGCGACTTCTTGCCCTGTGGCCTGTATGCTGAACGAACAGTGCCCCTGTGCAGAAGCTCTGCAAAAGACTCTTTATTATTACTCCAGTCCCACCTGAACCTGGTTTTAAGTGAGGTTGAGATGGTGATGAGGCCTCAACAAGTGCTCTGCACACAGCTGGGCTTGCTGGCTGTGCATCTGCTTGGACTCAGAAGCACCAGATTCAGTCAAACCTCAGAGGTGTATGCAATTAATGAGAGACATTGACCTACTTCATATTCCATTATTTGCTTGGGCCTTGTCTACATGGGGAGATTACACCAATTTAGTTTAAGTCAATTTTTAAAGTGGTTTGATTAGCCTGATGTGGCCTCACCTAAGGACATTCTTATTTTGGTTCAAATGAACTTATTTGGGTTCAACCAAAACCTGCACTTAGTAATTTACATCAAACTGAAATTAGCTGTGCCTAAACTGAAAGGAGAACTGATGTCTCTAAATAATGACACAACTTTCTCATGAAAGCAGAACCTTCTGTAGAATCTGGAACAGAGTGTAATTACTAACAAATGTGCAGGAGACTGAAAGCTATTCATAGCGAAGTTAAAAAAAAAAAAAAGAGAGAGAGAAAACAAGCAAAACTTAAATATCTTCATGAGACAAATGAAGAAGTGCCAATTTAATTCCAGTCCTGGAATACTGAAAGCAGTGGCACAAGGCTTGCTGGGCTTGCAGCAAGGCTATCCCATGGCTCTTCAGCTGCAGGAGTGGCGAAGCATTTGTGTCCTGTACACGGAGTCCCTATACGGTCAAAAATTTAAAAAAAAATGATGCAGAGAACTATAGGGCTGCTGATTTGAATGCAGTAGTACACAGCGTCTCATGACATATTTTGTAGGAAAGAATAATTAGACATGGAAATAATGAGGAAGCAGGCTAAATTACAACAAGATTTTATCAAAGACGGATTGTGTTAGACTTATCTAACATCTTTTTTGTATAACAGATTATTTAGGTGGGGTAAGGCATGAATGTAATTTATCTAAAGCCAAGCATTTGATACCATGCCCCACAGAACATTATTGCTTAAAGTGAGGATAGTGATCCAATACAAGAAATAAAAGGTGGAAAAGGAGCTGGCTAAGGAAAAGATACAACAATTGCATGCAAATAAAGTTGTCTGAATGGAGAGAGGTATTTAAAGAAAATCACCAGGATGGGGAGAGATTGGTGCTGTTGCTCCCTTGGGACCAGGCTTGTGCCTGTTGAATGGAGCTTGCTCTGTGAGCAGGATTTGGGTGTGTGTGCAGGACTGACACAAAGTTGGGAGGTATTGTCAATATAGAGGAGGATCAGATTATCATATGAAAGGAATTTAGTTGACTTTGTTGATCGCAGTGATAGAAATAAAATGACATTTAATAGTGCTGAGTGCAAAGTCATACAAAGTTTTAAGCATGGAGACCAGTAGCAAGAATTTCCAGTGTGAAACAGGAGGTTGTCAGCTGTCTGTGACAGAAAAGAGATGTGGATGCACTGGCTGGTCAGGAGGTACCTGTGAGCAAGCAGTAAGATGCAGCTGTGAAGGAGACCAATGACATCCTTGGATATCAATGGAAAATAATGAGCGAGATTCAGGGAAGTGTGATATTATGCTTGTACAATTCACCATACAGAACATTGGTACAAGAGCTCATGAAGTAGCCCATTCGCATTTTGCATAGCTCTGGACACCCCAGTCAAGAAAATGTTAAATTACAACAGTAGGAGGGCTGGAGATATTGTTACACAAATGGACCATTTATCGTATGAAGTGAGGTTAAGGAGCATAATTTATTTAGCTCTGGCCAGTTGAACAAATGAAGGGACAGGTTAGAGTAGGTCTTTTTATACACAGTTGGGACTAAATAGCAAGAAGACAGAAAAACTAAGTCGAAAGATAGCATCTGCACAAGATCAAATTGTCTAAGTTGGTCATGAATAAATTTGGATGGGAAATTAGAAGCGAGCTTTTAGCTACCTAAGGATTGAGGTTGCATAATAGTCTTTCAATTACGGTTGTTTTGAGATAGATCTTTGTAATCTTATGAAAGAGATTATACAATTAAATTAGAGAGTTCCTGGAGATAGGAAATCAAGTTTGCAGAGTTAGTCCTTTGGTCTCCAGTAGAGTTGTATTTTTAATGTAAGGTTGAAAGGAGAATGGACCTGGTTTTGTTTGCACTATTAACCCCATGCATCAAGGCTTCTGCTGTCTTCTTGGGAGCCAAAGCAATAATGAGTTTTCCCTGTTGCTGCAGATTTGCATCTTTTTTTTCCCCTTATTTGCCCTCCTCTCAAGCGATAGACATTGGAAGTGTGCAGTGCAGACTCCTTGTAGCATTAGACAGGCACAGTTGCCTGCATTTTTTTTCTGGCATGCTCCCTGGTTTAATTTGTTTGTCAGATTTTGGGCCAGAGAGCCTTTTTTCCTCCAGGTTGTCTTGCCAGTAACTGTATTTTACTTCATGGTATATTTTTCTGGGATCTGTTGCTAGCATTCTTCACCTGCGCTTTCGTGTATCACAACATGGTTTAATCTTTGGTGCTTCTGATGTGTGTTGTAAGTTTGTTGTAGGATGTGAGGACATGTTCTGGGGCTCCTGGTGCATCTGGGCAGGTTGAAGAGGTGTTGTGAAGTAGCCATTAATAATGTTGTTTTCCAAGACTGGAGTACTGGGGTTGATGTATCCACTGTTACCTTTCTACCTGATATTCCTCAAATAAGTTGCGAAGCTGGACTTAAAATCAGCTCTGCTCTAGTACTGATCAGAGCAAAACTTTGTATATTGCGCAGAATAACCTCTAGAAAAATAAGAGATTGGTGACTGTTAGTGATGGATTAGTAATTTTAAAACCATGGGTTTGTTGTGGGAATGTCGAATGTATTGTGTGCGTCCTATTACAAGAAAGAGAGAAGGAAAGGAAAAAAAAAAAGGGACAGAAAACAAGCAAACAAGAAGGAGAACAACTTAGCTTAGCCTGAAGCAGAGATCACATACTTGGTAAGCTGCAGATAAAGAGAAATTGAAATATGGAAAAATGACAGTGCAGACAAGGATAATATTGAGGTGGTGGAAGAGGAAGTGTGTTAACCAGACTCCATGGAGCTGTTGAAATGCATTGAATTGTATGACTGTGACTTGTATTCTTAGGCAAACACAATTGTATAACTGATTAATTTGTCGACATTTCTTTAGTGCATAGCACTATGGTAACCAAGAGGCTCACTAAACATTGTCCCAGAGAACACTGTAAAATACATCTTTCCTTAGGAAAGGGTCCCAAGCAGGCAAGAAGAGCAAAAGGCTTGGTCTTCCCCACACCGCCGCTCATGTGGCATCAGCCGCTCACCCTCCATCAGCCCCTGGGACCTCAGGCCTGCAGGGATGCTTCTCAGGGATTTGTTGCATAGAGCATAAGCGTGTGGAGTTTTTTACTGAGCATGGAGCACCCTGGGCCTGGCTGATAGCTGGGTTGTCTCTGCAGTTGCCACCTGGGCTGCTCTGCGCCCTGGCTCGGGGCAGGGATTTAGGCAATGCCTGCTGTTCCCCGGCACTGTCATGGCTCAGCAAACACTGACACTGGACCTTCTGTCCCCCCACGATTTGTGTTCCTTCTCACCTATAGATGATACATAAGTCAATGTGAGGTCCTTTGTTGAGTGCCAGATATAGAGAGATGGATTAATTGATTGACTAGTAGATAAACGCAAAGATATTTGTAGGTGTGTTTATTCTTGTTTACAAACTGCCCGAGCTTAGGCAAGCTTTTCAAGTGTGTAGCAATGGCAGGAATCATATGCATAAAAATGCTAATCTCCTCTCTTGCTTCATCTGTTCAGCCCACAAACACACGCATACACACATGCTTAAAAGAAATTAATAAGGTTGGTTTGTTCTCTGCTGGGCTCAGCCTACTTGAATCTTAACTCACAGTACAGTGTAGCACATTGCTTCAGGACAATAAAGTTTTGACCATAAGCAACATACCAAGTAAACTTTTTTTTTTAAATAAATAAATGAACAATAGATGAGCTGATAATAGTTCTCATTGCCATTAATTGTTTTGTATAGACATGGCAGCATCATAGGAAGATTTTTAAGCAAATGCAGAGACTTTATCTGAAGGGGATGAGATTAACCCCTGGCCCTGGTGAAGCCAAAGGTTGAACTTCCATCAACTTCTCTGCAGTGAAAACCTCTTCCAGGGTATCAGCCAAAGAGAAAAATAAACGTCCCTCGGAGTCAGCCCTTGGGTTTAGGCTGTTTAGGGCTCTACTGCACAAACTGTAAATACATTTTTTATGTATGGAGGAGAATGCTGTGTGTTTGTTCCACTGTTGGCTTGTTGCAGCAAACACAGCAATTAGAGAGGCTGTAATAGCTGGGGAGGGTTACACCCTATGCTGAGGAAGTTTGGCCATGAACCTGTTTGTCCTGTCTCTGAGTGCAGTGTACACTGGCACGATTTATAGTAAATTAAAAATATTCACTCTGATCAAACTGTTTCAAATTAAATTTTATTAGGTGATGTGTTAAGTGTGTGTGTGTGTGTGTGTGTGTGTGTGTGTGTGTTTTCAGTGAGTCATGTGCAGCAAAAAGGCAGGACATTGGTTGACTCTGCTCCTGATGTATATATTAAAGATGACTATCAACAGTTTGCTTTTTCTCTCAGATAGAGTAGTTGGAATGGCTTCATTTTGGGGCAGGCTTTAAACGGAAGGGGCACAGTAGGAAGTGTTAATAAAACAAACTTTTTGTGCTAGTCTTAACACCTGCATTTTCTATTTAACCTTGCTTAGTGCAGAGGGCTGAGCCTTGTCATTAGTGGAGACAATGTGTCAACACAGAAAAAGTGAGCTACTTTATTTTCTTTCCGTCATAAGCGCTGGGGTTAGCCTCCCACACGGCAGCAGTGATTTGGAGCTGTGTAATTGCAGAGGGAGTACACATTGGCCCTTGGGTGCCAGTCCTGGGACAGACGAGTCTCATTGCTTGTTCTGCTGGTGCATGGACTTCTGTGAAGCTGAATCACTTTCTTATCTGGGGCATCTTCATGTCTCTTGGGACTTGGCTCTTCTACTGCAAGACCTCCTTCTATGTATGTCTCGCTGGGTCCAGAGCAGAAGTCTGTTTTTTGGGGAAGTTTGCACAGCTCCAGAACCCTTGCTGAAAATGTTGTGATGTGGGAAAATTGTCTACAACTCTGTTTTTCTACTTTCTGGAAATAATTCAGGGTTCAGAAAGAGGAGACCCCAGAAGAAGGTTGTTAGAGTAGTAGAGTGTATATGATTCTGTAGTAGTCCTGGCATGCTGTCTGGAAAGGGCAAAGGTCCGTTGCCTAAAATGGGAGAAGAATAAATGCAATGGACTAAAATTTCCACAAAACCATTTGGAAACAAGAAATGTGGCTGAATCAGGACTTTGTCTTACCCAGAGCACATGTTTTGAATCTGGAGCTGAATTCCTTATCTTGGATATATTCATGGTTAAAAAGACAGCTAGTGGGACTATCAAGATCTAGAGTATTAGGCTGGTTAGCTTGTTGTGGGCTGTTGTGACTAGAGAGAATCTCTGGTTTTGCTTGAGGGGTGGAAAAAAAGACTAACAAAAGAGGAACAACTTCTGTGTTTTGATTTTTTTTGAAGGAAAGCATATGAATATTAATAAGTGATCCAGCTGGAATAGCATCTTCCTTAAAAATTGTCCTTAGAGATAGTGTATTATATTAACATTAATTTGATTGCACACTAAGTAAAGTTTTATAAATATAAATTATCTTCTTATTTCAAGAGCTGAACTGCTGAGGAAACTATTCTGGGATTTTCTAGTATAGTCTGATTTGAATTGTTCGAATAAGATATATCAGTGAGTAAATCAGATAATGAGCTGCTTTACATAGAAAGCATAATGCTTATTTATGATGTATAGAAGTCCTACGAGAAATGAATTGTCAGTTTAATCTTCTTTGGATTGTGTCTGAAATCTACTTTTATGAGGCATTCCTGACTGTTCCAGAGATTACTGTTCAGACTCTTATATAGACTTCGTTCATATTTGATTTAAAGCTCTAGAAGGTCCTTTGCAGGCAAATATTAATTTTCTTCAGTTTTTATTTGTTTCCTTGACCCTGAAGTAAAATTTGTGGTGATTACAGGTGATGCCAAAAGTTTTCTTCTGACCTAGCTGCTCTTGTCAGAACTTAGGAAGCACTGTTATCTCAAAGGATGCACCTTACCAGAAAGAACAGTAGTACAGATCATTCCCTTTGTCATTGGTATCTTTGACACAGCATTGACGAGCTTTGCAGTTGACCTGAGAGGGACAAAGATTTCTCCAGTGCTCTGTGCACTAATGAAGAATATGGAGTTGGGAGCCACTTCAATAAATACTGCTTTTTTTTGTAAGTTCTTGTGATAAATTTCCTGTGGAAAGGATAATTGCTGGATGAATTAAATCAGATTATCTAAACATTAGATTTCTCTAAGAGTGCATCGGTATTGACCCTTTACCCATAATACAGCTATTTTTTTGAGCAAAAATGTGGGATTTATTTTTGTGCCTTTCCTGACATGAGCATCACATTTTATTAGGGAATTGTATCAATCAGCTTTACTAACAGCTGATTTTCCTCCCAGCCTTACAACACTTGCAGTGGCTTCAATCAGAGAGCCCTGATGGGGAAACATTGCTGGAAGGATGACGTGCAATGCTGGAGTCTGGAGGAGCAGAATTTCTGCTCCGCATCAAGCAAGCAAACATCTCTGAGATATTAAAAACTTTTGACAGGGATAGGAAGATAGTTCTCAAGATAATTCCACGTCAAGCTCTGCTCTAACTTCTGTCGCCTGCCAGGCTTCCTAAGCCCTAGGTCATAAGGTTAGAGAAAATTGTGGGCTGATTGTGTCATCCTTCACCTGTAGATACAGAACGTCCCAATCGCAGTCAATCACCACCAGACCCGGATAGCTTGTCATCACTCTCCTATTAAGGATGACTGTTTCTAAAACATTAACATTCATGTCAGGTCTAGATATGGATCAGCGCAGGCTAAAATCATTGTCAGGAACAGATGTGAGATACCTAATCAGTTATTTCCTAAGGAAAATGAGTTTGATTGCATGAATAGTTGTAAATATTTCATTCAGCATTTCAGCTACTATGACAATTGTAAACAAGCTTCTGAGGCTGAAGAGAAGCATTTTGTGGTACTGTACTTGATTTCTTATTCATTTAAACTTTAGTGTGGAAGAAAGCAGCTTAGGTACTTTTAATTACTTTTTTGTGACAGCATTGATCATAACCAGGGACTCACTTTGAAGAGAGCCCGCCATGCTTAACCCTAATAAACATGGCCAGCTTCATCCTAGTTTACAATATGCAACATTTGTCCACAGGGTGCAGTACAAAGATGTAGATTTTGCTACTGGGACATGATCACAGCACAGGAATTAGCTCTGGCTTCAGTAGGGGGTTGACAGCCTGAGCAGCAAAAGCCCATCCTCTGCCTCGGTTTTGCACTTGCCCACCCAATGCCAAGCTTTGGTCGTGAGCCTGGCCCTGGGCTGGGAGTTGAGCCAGGACTAGGTGCTCTGTGCTCCTGTCACGCAATTGCTACACAATAACTTTACTGGCTCTTCCGAGTGTTGGCTGTACATAAGCAATAATTAAGGCCATGGCTTTAATTTCTTGTTTGTTTTGCACTTCTTACTTGTTGAAAACAAAATTTAATTAAATTGGAAGGAAATTTGATGTTAAATCAGGATCGGTGTAGTACTAATTTCAGTGAAGTAGGCAGGGATTTTACCACTGATCTTTTGCAGAAGGGCTGATAAGAGGAAGAAAGGGAAGGAGGAAGTTAGCTTTTTCTCTCTGCCTAATAGAGTGTTTTCCCTGCTTGAGTTTTGGCTAAACTATTGTATATTTTGCTCCTGATTTTTAGGAGACGTGCACAAAAGCAGTGCATGAAAGAAGGATGTTGGGAGCACAGATGATATTTGCCTCTCAAACATGGTACGAAATTCGGAGGAAACTGGGACTGTCAGCTAAAGGTCATGGGCATTTTTAACTTCTGCTGCTGGCTTCATGCTACTGCGTAAACGTTCATCAGGGATCTTGCTGGCCTTGTTGGTATTGCGTAGTCAGATTATTACAGAAACAAGCTGCCTTTTTACCCGCGTGTTTCTTATGCATGAACATTACAGTATGATCCTTTCTATCAGCTGCTTTTAATGTGTATTTTCTCAGCCAGCATAATTTTGTTGTGTACAGTATGAATATTGTTAGTATCTGGATATATGGCTTAGTGTGATTTGGTCAGGAAATCTCTAGGTAATAAATTCATGTTTACCCTCATTCTGGAAAGCACAAATGAATCCCATTGTTTTCACCCAAGAATTAGACAGATGGTTAAAAAAAAAAGGCATGTGCCAATGAATCTGTCTAAACAAAGGGCCAAGCTTTTCCATGCTCTTTTCACTCTGTCCCAGGTAAGCAGTGATCTCACTCTGCAGCCTGTTCAGCTGGCCCAGCCTCTTACTTGAAAACCAGGGACTACAGATATCTGTAGGTACAGATCTGCTGTGCTTGTCAGCCACATCCATGAGCCAGGATTGCTCAGCAGGACAGCAGTATGCATCACCGTTGGCATTGACTGTTGAGTAGAGCAGAGTTACCCTTTGAGAGAGATAGAGCCATTTATTTAATTTGCTGGATGTATTGGAGTCTTGGTTTGGGCTCATATCATGAGGATTCTTAGTACTGGGCCATTGCAGATGTGAAATAAAGCATGTTTTAAAATGTTCTGCTTGCTTGCACAATTGTAATCCATAGGCAGCATTTAGTTGTCCCTAGAAAAACGCGTATGTCCTTAATTTCAGGGACAGCTGTCCTTAGTTCAGGGGTGCCCATCCTTCTGGGACACGACCAGTTCTCTGTCTCTCATCCTTCCTCTGCCATTGGTGAGAGGTCCCTGTGTGTCTGTGCTGCAATGGGTGACGAGGGAACATGGCTTTGCAGCCCTGGGCATCTTTGAGGGCAAGGTAGCAGAATCGTTGCTGTTCAGTCTGTTCCCTTTCCCCCACGTCTCTGTGTTTAATGAAATCTTTTTTACGTGAACATTATCTGGTAGGGATGCATCTTTTCTGTTCTCAAATAGTTAAAAAAAAAAAACCTACAAGAGAATCCCCAAAGTGAAATGGACAATCAGTCGTGCTGAGTCATATTTTGTTATTATGGCTGATTATCCAGCCAGCCATGCAAATAAACTGCAAGGAGAAATAAAGGATGCGTGTGAATATCTCATCTATGATAGAATGAGGCCTTGGGTCTTTGTGCATAAATGTGTAACAATAATGACCTAGTATGAAAGTGTTCTAGTGACTGACATATCTGCAGCCTAAAAAAGATAATGGAATAACAAGAGAGAGAGAGATCTGTTGATGTTTGTCTTTCTGAAGGCAAGTTTTGCTTTCTCATTATATGTCTAGTGCATATCAGCAGTACCATGCAGAATGATGAATATGATTGCAGTTAATTGTTTAAATATTCTTTTATTCCTGAAGCTTTCAAAACAAGTAACTATCTTTTGAGGAGCTAGTTGAGAAGTGAGGTGGGCAAGATAGTGCAAAAGAGAATATTTGATGTGAAGTCAGAAGTGCTTCATAGATGAGAAAGAGAAGTGTGTGGGTGGGGGGGTGTTTTAAAGAAGGAAAGAGAAACAGTTATTAACAATCCCAGTAACATAAGTGGCAGTAATCCTCCTTCTTCTTAAAAAAAAATTAAGCTTCAATAGTTCAAATCCATCCTTGTTGTAACAGTGACGGAATTACACTTGGACCAACATCTTTTCTCATGCATAATTCTTTTAGTGTTACTTTAATGCAAATACTACAAATAAGAATGACTTTGTCCAAAATGCGTTTGCTGACCATATTTATCATCTGTGTTCTTCATAGTAAACAAGAAGAGACATCTGTGGAGAAGGTCTGGTAGCCACAAAGACTATTTTGCATCATGGTGTCTAACTGGTGCCATTATGAGCTCAAAGAGCTGGTTTTTAGGGCAGCTGAAACATGAATGTATATTTGGTGTTTGGGACCCTTTGCAACCGTATTATCTATTTGGAATGCAGGAAGTAAAACACTGGATGGAAAAGTGCCACTTCAAGACAACCATGAGTGATTTTGGAAATTCTGAGTAATGAGATGATTTTTCTCACAGTAATGCTCAAGTCTAGCCCTTAATCATACACCTGAAACAAGTGGGCTCAGACCTTATGAAAGGTGTTTATTTATTCAGCTTTAAGGCACAGGCCAAGAAATAACTTGATCGGATTAGCCAAGTTTGAATAGGAACAGCAGCAAAAAGAATCAAATGAGTGTGAATGATGCTGCTGTGCTCTCTCTTAGAAAAATATCTGCCAGCTGCAGTTGTAGAGTATAATCCTGCAAGATGCTGATGCCTCCAGTTCCCATCGCCCAAGGGAGCTGGACTGGGGCACTTCTGACGTGCGGCTCCTATTACTCACCTTAGTCAAACAAAGGTTTTTCTCTGAAATCCTTCTTTTTCCTGTTATATAAAGGCTGATTCTTTTCTGCCTCCTCTCTCTTGAAAGGCTCTTGAGGCGCGCAGGGACTGGGTGCGTTGCTGGTTATTCTCAACTGCAAGATTACAGAGATGGCAGCAGTAAGGTCAGTGGGGCATGAACGCGGCTCAGCTGGAGAGCAGATGTGAGCAGATCATTTAAGGAAAGCAGCTGAAATTCTCGGAGCCAAATGAGGATGAGACAAATTTTGAAATGTAAGGGCTTTGTTTAAATTCCTTTTGACTTATGTGCACATTATACCTGGAATGCTCCAGAATTAAACATATCAAGAGGATAAAGAAGTTTCTTATGCTTGAACTTGGACGCGTGAAGCCAGATATGTAAAATGAGGTCAGTTAGCTCAGCTGCAGTGAATCCTTTGATATTCATTTAGTGGATAAGTAGATAGAACTCTAAGTAAGCTTGCATGGGAGACTTTGAATTTTAACTACTGAAGCTCTTTATACTTTTCTCACAGGTCTTTTACATAGTCTGGAAGGTGGTAAAACACTGGAACAGGCTTCCTAGAGAGGTGGTCGATGCCCCAAACCTGTCAGTGTTTAAGTGGCATTTGGACAAAACCCTTAATAATGTGCTTTAACTTTTGGTCAGCCCTGAATTGGTCAGGCAGTTGGACTAGATGAGCACTGCAGTCCATCTGAAACGTTCTATTCTCTAGGGCAGTTTAACTGTTCAGACAGCTAGTGCTGTTCCACTTGTGCTGCAAATACCACTGCAGGTCTTCTCAACCTGTTTTGTCATTTCTTCTGTCTCTGAACCAGAGGTGAGAAGTGGTCTGGCTCTGGGAAAGTCATCGTACTGGCGGTCTTTGGGTTCGAAATTTGGACTGAAATCAAGAAGCTGAATTCTGGATCAGCAGCTGAATTCTCATCTGGTATAAGGAGACATTCAATCTAGTTCAGACCTCTCTCTAATCCTTTTGTCATAGTATTTCCTATTTTTTTGAACAGCTTCCTTATGTATTGAGTACCAGAAATTCCAAACTGGTGATACACATGGAAAACAGATTGCAACAGAGAGCAGATTAAATTACTCAGCTCTAGGATTACTGAGATAGAACTTTTTTTCTTCATGTTGTTTGAAAAGGGAGAAGAATCTTCCCTTTTTTTAAAAATTTAATCTATAGAGAGAAATTCGAGATCAAATGACTCTGAGCTGCCCTTTCGTTGGTCAGTCAATGATCACTTAAGGAAGAAATAACGAACTGGGTTTTTTTCCCCCTCCTTCATTTGAAAATCAGCTCTTACCAGTGCTGTGTATTTAAGGGAGTTCTAAGACTATAGTCTTAGGTGCTTCAGGAAGCTTATTGTAGGAGGGAAGAATTGACTGAATGCCAATAGACAGAGCTAATCATGAGGACATCTGGATTCACTTCTTAACTCTGCTGCGTGACGCTGGGTCAATGATTTAGGTCAAGCTTTTCCAAAATGTGCATTGTTTGTAGGTGCTTATGCTGGGTTTCAGCATTACTGAAAATTGGGCTGTAACTGCATTTACTGTTTCAAATTCAGTTTCCCAAAACTGAGACACTCATAAAAAGAGACGGAAGTAAAATGTGTGCCTGTTTCCTCACTTGTGGAACAAGGATAACTGTGTTTCTGGAGTGCGCGGAGGCTTCCTGACGCAAAAGCATTGGAGGAGTGAAACGATGGCAGCAAGCTGCTTGCAAAGCATCAGAAAAGTAGATGCTGTTCAGCACAAATCAAAGGATGCTGAGCAAGAACCAGACTTCCAAGACCTCCTGCCTTATCTGCCGAAGGTCTCCCCAGGCAGTATAGAGGATCAGGCAGATTTAAGGAAGTGCAGGGATGACAGAGTAAAGGATAGACAGCTACCTGCAGGCTGTACAGCACCCAACCCAGCCAGCTGCCTTCCCCTGTGTTGCCCAACAGCAGCAGAGGAGTTTCCCTTTCTTGGAGAGGGGATCCAGGGCCAGAGCACTGAGTGTGGTCAGGGTGTAGGTGTAGCAAGCCGTGTGCTTCCAGGAGGCTGATTTGCGTCACACACAGTCAATGTGTGCATGCTGGAAAGGGACAGGCCTGCTGGGCAAGTGTGGGTCAACTATGCTAAACATCTGTTCATGTAATGGAAGTGTCCTGGTAGTGTCAGGCTCCCTTCATTAGACGGGCTAGGGAGTCGGTAGACTCTTCTTGCTTCCAGGGGTGACAGGAGTGCACATCCCTTGCACAGGTGCAGACTGACTCCAGGATCAACTGTAGTTTCTGTCAGGCTTTGGTGTGAGCTGAGGCACATTAGCAGGGCAATGGCCAGTGGAGTACTGTATGTAGACAGAAGATGTTCAAGTTTGTAAGAAAACCCTCCAGTCCACAAATAGCCCCCACCATCTGCTGGTCCTGCAACCTGTGAGCAGGTGGACTTTGAACCCAAGTCATACGCAGCATTTTTCTGCTCTCTGGAGCAGAGCAGTTCGGAAGTGTGGTCCTGGAACCACCAAGGACCCACTCCTGACCCAGCTGAAGGCCCCTGCTTTTACAGTGCAAGGCAAACAGCCCTCAGGCCTTCTGTTCATTTCTGCGTTGTGAGTTCAAGTTCCAGCACAAGCAAACACAAAGCAGAAGTGCTCATCTCCTCATCTGTACTGTCCTCAACTATCTGAAATGCATTTTATATGCAAGACTGGGGAAGGCCAAGAAGAAACAAAGCAAAAAATGTGTTGTTTGAGGAGAAAAAGAGAACAGCTAAGGACATGAATGCTACTATTGCCCCTTTCAA
Organism: Pampusana beccarii; assembly: GCA_013399365.1. Lineage (NCBI taxonomy): Eukaryota > Metazoa > Chordata > Aves > Columbiformes > Columbidae > Pampusana > Pampusana beccarii. The sequence goes on from VWYH01010065.1 coordinate 149,575, forward strand.
CGAAGGTAGTTCTTGGAGTTGTTCTTTTGCTAAGAAAAGTAGAGGAGAAGGTATTTAGTTTAATTAGAAGCTGATTTCCTTTGTCTAATGATTACATTTATTCTGAGCACAGGGAGAGCACAAGGCATGAAAGTAGGTAGTTTAATGACACATAGACTTTATGTAGCTGTCTGCTTGGAATGACTTTCAGCCATAGTAAATAGAAGGGAAGAGGAATTACAAGAGGGATTTCAGGGTAACACGTCCAGAAAGACAGCTTTGACATGTTTGTCCTGGTATCTACATAGTTGCCAAAACAAAATCCGTAACCAAAAAAGAACCCCCTGACCTCACTTAACGCCGTAAGTGCAGTTGATGCAAGCTTGGTCCTCTTGGAGTAATGCATGACACCTCCCAGGGAGAAGCTCCAGCTGGTGATCCCTGAAAGCAGAGCACAGGGTGTCGGGGTGCCCAGCACCCATTTCACAGGCAGTTCTGCAATAAGTGCAGAAGCCAATGCTGTCAAGATAGCAGAGAGTGCTGTGGTCTCTTTTAAAAATGTTCCTTGCTGCTTTGCTCTGGTAGTGTTGACGCTATTTTGAATGAAACCCTGAATTATCCAGAATTTCAGCAGTGGGTTTGTGATCAGATGTTTTCCGTATTGTTTAAGCTGCAGAATCAGTAGCTTTGGGGTTTTTTTTTTTCTTTTTAGCTTGTTGATTCCCTCTTTTCATTGCTGAAATTTACTGGGTTAACTTTCCCCCACGCACCCCATCCTTTGTGGTTTGCCAGAGAAGTGAGTATGATAGAAAGTGGCCTGAGGCGTGAGAGAAGGAGCTCTGCTCACCTTCCCCTCGCGTGCACTCAGCAGGAATGGTTGCTTAACCTGCAGCATCAGGAGGGGAGCGGTGCAGGAGTCATCCTGAACATCACCACTGCTTTCCTTGCTAGAAATTGCTCTTGGTTGGTATCTTTTTGCAAATTGCTCTGAAATAAAATGTGTTTATATATGTATGTCTATGCGCCCACCTACACACATGCATTTGCACCATCAGGATCAGCCAAAAGCAGCAGCAGAGCTACTGTATTTGATGAAAGTTTTGGAGAACATTCTGTTCAAGAGACTTCTGACTCTTAGATTTCAATATTGCTGCATTCTCTTCAGCTCTATGTGCCTTTCCTGGAAATAGTCCCACGAAAGCACACGTCTCAATTTCTGCTGAAGGATTAACTGCAGATGAGTGCCTTTGCTCCCATCCTACACGAGGGAAAACTTTGTTATTTTTGAGGGTTCTTTGGCTCTATGTCTGACTGAGTCAGGTGTGTTAAAGAGTTATTTACAGGTTACATATAATTATTTCGTACTACAACATACATGTACCTTTCCTCTAGCAATTGAATGGCTACAAATGAATACAAGTATTCATCCAAGACTGCAGAAGAAGTGTTATTTGCATATGCATTTTTATCCTAGCCTGCTTGTGCCAGTAGAAATACAGTTTTGTACTACTTCAGGTTGTGAATCAGCAGTTCTGCCTTTTGCCATGTTTTGAGAATTTTAAGGGGCTATTAGACAAATTGATAGAATTAATTTAATGCGTGCCCTTCTTGTTACAGAAACCCTGGAGACATTTAAATAATATTCTAAAATGTTGTATCTTTACCCTGAAAGGTTCAGTAAGTTGCTGGAACAGAACAAACTTGGCCAGTTATTTTCTCCAGGATCTGACAAAAATCCTAGAGAACAAACTGTTCCAGTAATAGTCTTTTCAAGTGTCTGTTCATTTTTAATCTTTTTCCCCCTTTCTTTTGTCAGAATGGCATATCCTGGTTAAAAACAAAACAGAACAAAAAAAAAACAAAAAACAAACCCTAAAAAACCCCCAAACCAAACAAAAAGAGCACAACTGCAATTGTTCCTCCCTGTATCTTTCACTTGATTTCTGTGCTGAATCACCATGTTCTGATACAGCCTTTTTCATGGTGTAATTGTTTTCTATAATCCATTTTCTTTGGGCACCTCTTAGCTTCTGTCTGAAGCTGTTACTGCTGTAATGAATGTAGTCATAAACCTGTCACAGGTAACAAGCTAAATTTAGAGCTCGATAAACCAGGGGCTAGCGCGCTGTAGGTAAGTGAGCACATCGGGATGCAGTAGTTACAACAGTGGCACAAACAGTCCGCTTCTCACGGGTTAACAAAAGAGGACACAGGATATTTGGTTTCCTCAACTGATTCACCACCATTACCCATGTCCCAGTAAACAAAGATGCTGTGTGAAAATACAGGTACCGCCATGGCATGTCACCCTGCCTTGACACCCCAGAGGGCAGGTGTGTGTCCGCCGCCAGAGTGTGTTGCATGGGACCATTTCCCTCAGCCCCCCCACTTTGGAGATGCAGGCAGTGTTTCTGTAGAGGATGGAGCTGCACAGCTACTGCAGAACTGAGGGAATCCAGTTCCTCCAAAGAGGCAAAGGGTCTGAATCTGGAATTAGGAGCTATCAGCAGGGCAGGACCCGGTGCTCCTGGACCTGGACCAAGGTGGTTTGGGAGCTGGTCGTATTGAAGACTCTCTCTGATCCCCACCAGCATAATTTCTAAATAGAATTTGGCAGTCCTGTATGCTCAGACCTGGGTAAGCCAGGAGTTCCCACAGTTAAATGGCTGATTGATGGTCAATTCAGTGATCATTATAACCTTTTAATTTCTCTTTTGAGAAAGGGAAAGTGAAGAACACGGAGAGGAAAAAACAATGAAAATATGAAGGCAGATGACGTAAGAAACAACAAAATGGAGAGGAGCCACATTCAAAAAAGATCCAGTTCTCTGAGTTGCAAACCAATGGATGTTAAGTAAGAGGGATAAGTGAAAGAAGAGCAGGAAAAAGTGAGGAACAGAAGGCAAGGCAAAGCATGGCAAGGAAAGGAGAGGCTAAAATGCAAGCAGGAAAAAAACCCCAAAAGACAAGCAGGTCAAATAATGCAGAGATGCAGCTCCTTTGCCACATCTGTTTTAGTCTTTGCATTTCCATGTCGTGCTTCACCCTGAGCTGTGAGGCAGTGCCAGGCGGGGATTCCAGCAGAGGGGGATGCGGTAGCGGGACAGAGCAGCTGCTGCTCCTATTGCTGAAGTGCTGGGACAAAGCCTGTCCAGAAACATTTGTCCCAAGGTGGGTAAGTTTGTCACTGCAGTCTGCACAGTACGAGAGAAAGACCTTTGCAACAGAGGGATGTGAGAGCCGCTGCCCCCGCTTTCCTCCAGGCTCTGTATGGTGGGTGGCTCGGCAGTGGGCGGCACAGGACAGGCAGCAGGGCTCTGGTGCTCCATGGTGATCGCTTCTTGTGCTGAACAGCCCTGTTTGGTTTTTCAAATGTCATTTACATTAGCATCTTATAATTGAATCAGTAGCACTTTACTGAAAAGGTTAAATTCTGCCTTTTAAAAATTAAATCAGCTCCTTGGCTGTCAACCACAGCTATGCCCTCCTGTTCCCTCAAGAAGAATGAAACATTAGCGTATTGACATATAAATTGTATTGCCAGGGAATGCATTAACTCTCGTATTTATGACTGAATTGTGCTACAAAGTGCTGCATGTTGTAATTGAGGGCTCTCTGCTGAATTTGTTGCATGTAAAATCTGTGGAAATTGTTAGCACAGCACATTTCCATAATTCAAACACTTTCTATGGTATACACTTGAAGACTCCCTATCTGCCGTATGTTACTCAAATGCAAAATTTTATGAAAATAAATACAAGCACAACAAAGTTTTTATGCATAGAGGATAGTTTTGATTAGACCAGTTGATACAGTTGGGAAAAGCCATCAAATTACCTGGGTTCAGGGACCCTTTTTAGGTGATCGATGAAAGCTTTATTTGCTGCTGATCACAAAGAAATGTGCAGTGTTGCACTCATAGAGTGATCTTTGCCTTGCCAAATAATTAAAAATAAAGCTATACTGAAGCATTAATAGGAACTATTGGTTTCAGGGCATGATTCTTACTAATGTGATGTTCCATTAAGAGTGATACTAAGGTAATGTTAATATTTTGACAATTTGCAGCAAGCCAATAAATAAACATTTTCTTTAGTCAAAAGTTGGCAGGTTTAGATAGCTCCTGAAGCTGGGCAGTTCTACAAAATGAAGGATTTTAAACAACTTCCCTCTCCCATTCCTTTATCAGTAAAAAATGTGCCATAATATTGCAGATAGCGTGGAATAGTGCTTTATCTGTTAGCTGTGTGTCTGAGAAGTCCATTTGTCTTGTTAAGGCTGTCATACTACCTTACCCTTTCTGTAGCCCTGAACTAGCAACTTCAAATACTGCGATATTTGGAAAGTCTAAAATTTAACTTGCCCTTAAAATGCTGTGAGTGTTTTTTGAGACTCCCTGTACAAGGGAAGAAAAATCTTTTCCCTTTATGGAGGACATTAAGCAATGATGGATGTGCATTTCTTTGTGAGAAAGCTGATCCTCACCTGTTGTAGGTGGGGTGAAAAACAATGCCAGCAGCACTGACAATTGTCCTCTCTTTACCTGCCCATAGACTTGAGGAATCCTTCTCTCCAAGTGTTGCAGGAGAGGATTCTCAGGAGGCAATAAATAAATTTTGCTCCCTCTGGTTAAACAGTTAAGGTCAAAGACATTCTATCTGGAGCTATTTAAAATATCCTTAACATGCAGACATACTGCTGTCAGTAGTGCTAAGTGCCTTATCTTGCAGAGGAGTGTCTACAACTGTTATAAAACTATTCTTAAGTATTCTGTTTACTATATTTAGCTCTGGCTCATAACAAGACAAAAAGCACTTAGCTAAATGTAGTCCTGAAGTGCTTAATCCGGTTAAGAATATTTTGTCCTTAGGTGTCTTCTACTAAGACGTTTTGCAGCTCACCGTCCTGCTGCATCATGCAAAAAGCTTCTCTGTGTGTTTGGGCCGGTGGAGTCTTTTCTGGCCATTTATTCTGTCGGAGCCCCATGGCCTGGTGTTGACCGAGGACGTCTCTCACTTGGTGTCCCGCTGGCACTGACCCGGGAAGCCTCGTTCCTCTGCCCCTTGCAGCCCACACCATCTGTGCAGCCGCAGGATGTGTTGGTGCTACTGGAGAATCTGGGCTTCATTTGTTGTTGTCTCTCTTGGTGACCAGACAGCTTCCCTTAGTTACCACTGTTTAAACTGGCTGGGAGGGCAACCACATGTACAAGGTAGAAAATCTGTCAGGTTTCCTGGGAGTTTTGAGTTGTTAGAGAACCTATAGGGGAGGCAGCGTGAAGGTTTCTGCGTAAAGCTTCGCACTCAAAGCTCGGGAAGAATCCTTTTGTTTGGCTGAATTTTTGCGTACTTGAGCCCGTATGGAAGAAATGTTTCCTGAAAAGTTGTGATAGATCTGTTTGCATATTCACAAGCATTTTTTAGAATTTAACCCATTGCTTTAAAAAGGATTTTCGTTCTACCTACCTATCTCCTGAATTATTACAAGTTAGCAAAACTTCTGTACAAGTCATTCTTCTAGAGGAGAAACGACTGTATGATTTTGATAAGACAGCACTGACCGATGAGCTGTGGTGACTTAGATAAGCACCTCAGTTCTATGATAGCTCAATAGGGTAACAAATAAGGTCACACCCTCCTTCTGAGCTAGGTTAATAGCTTGTAACTTGACCAGTGTACAATGACAGTGAGAAGAGAAGCATAGCAGATCCACCATGTTTACACTTGTTATGTAGCTGTTGTTTTCAGTTGCGGTTTCACTGGGGATATCGGGACTTGCATGAGATTTTCCCTGGAACTGTATGTTTCAAACTGAGAATGCTCACTTCATCCCAACTGCAATTTTTACTGAGTCACTTGCCACTGAAACCACGTTAGGTATTTTATATGTTACTCCTGTATTTCTGCTATGTGAGGAGGTTCAAGCCTCTTGCAGGTAACTTCCGTATGACATTTACAACCACTGTATCACGCTTTATCTGAGCCAATAATTTTGAGCAGGTGGACTGACATAATGTCATTTAGCTGCAATAAGCAGGAATTTGGCTCGTTGCCTCACATTACTCACATAAGCCTCCCCCACAAAGCACTCTCAGGGTACCACTGGTCAGGGTCTGTGTTGCTCATGGTGTTTAGCAGTGGCCCCACACTATCAGCCCCTACCCCGTTCCAGCTGCCCCTGCCACCATGTGTGCCTGATGTGTGTCTCTTGCAGTGGTTCTTCAGCCGCATTCTTGTGTTTTCTTCCCTGTGAGGTGTTTTCACTATTTGGAGAAACAAACAAGCTCTTGTTAGTTCTTTAGATGATAGAAAATGGGGGGGTATGTTTGCTTGTTTGCCATGGTTACAAGTATGTAAACCTTGGTAGTGGCAGTGAGTTTTTTGCGGTGTCTTGAGCTGATGCTGGAACCAATGGTAACAGGAGAAGCAGCCATGAACCTGGGCTCAAAGCAGAGAGGTCACTTCCAGAGCATAAAAAGCTTGTTAAATCTGGAAGCCTCTTGTTGAAGATATTACTGTCAGTCACGGGCAGCCTGGTTGCATCTGTATCCTTCCTGAGAATGAGGCTCATCTAAAGCCAAATAAATTTCAGCAGTAACCGTTTCAGAGAGGTGGGCACTGTGGTGTGGGAATAGTCATGAGCTCAGGTTGTTCATTAGTAACCACTTAAATCGCAAACAAAAAGGAGATCTGTGTATCCCATAAGTAGCAAATCTTGGTGGGAGGCCTTAAATCCATCAGGTGGGTGGTTGTGGTTTGTGCTGACTTTAGGTGATCATATTCATCTTGAAGGAGGTTTGTGGTTGCAAGATTGGATAGATGAAGTATGGATCATACTCACTGGTTTTCATAGCACAAATGGCAGGTGAACTGCCGTACTTTGGAAGGACTCCAGTTGATTTTCTGTGACCCCAAGCTAGTTGGGCCATTCTTCCACTCTGCTGGACCACATGGCATTTTGGATGTGAGAGGTCACATTGGCCTTACTGAGCTTCTTCTGCAGCCACAGGTGGTGTACACAGAGCCAGGACCTTCAGAACATGATCCAGCTCCTGTTCCTGGAGGCTTTGCTGAGCTTTCACCAGTTATACTTGAGCATGTTTCTAATTTATGGTGGCAGACTTTTTCAGCTCAAAGTGATTGCTGCTCTGTAGGCTAAGTCTTGCCTGCAACTGTGTTTTAAATGCATTTGCTTTTCCTTCCAGGATTAATTTTTCTCCGTCGCTATTTACATGGTGATAAGAAGTGTTAATCCCACTCCGTCAGTCTGGACTGATGAATCTGAAGAATAGAACAGGTAATTTCTAATTTGGCTTGTAGCTTTCAGTGGCTCAGGCAGTGAGAACCACTCCTCTCCACAGGGAGCACGTTCATATTTTGGGACAAAAGAAATCACACAGTTTCTTCTGTCGAGATCATCTGCAGGGAGGAAAGGAAGGGTAAACTTTGGTAGCTTTTACTGTGAGCAGCATCTTTGCCTTGTTATCAGTTGTGGGTGTTTTTATTTAATGTTATTTTTATAGCCACCAAGTTGTTAAAGCATGGAGTAGTCTCAAAGCAGGGAGAAACATTTGGGTGTACCCGTTGAGAAATGCTCCTTGGGTGCTGGATGGTCTGGGAGGGTTTTGCCACTGAAAGTGCTCACTAGAGGTGGAGGGAGATTGGTGCTGATGCCAGGGACCGGTGCGATCTCCTCTTTCGAGGTGTCTGAGGTGGGCGCAGCCCAGCAGAGCTGACCCGGCTGACACGACGTGGTGTGATGGCAGCTGCCTTGCTGCCTGCCTGGCTGCCCATCCCTTGGACTTAGCCCACCCGAGTCACAGAAAACAAGTCCTAGTGAAGAAGTTACCCTGGTGCTGAATGTTCCATCATTTCACAGGGTTTGACAGTACTGTGTCCTTACTGGGAGTTGTTGCCAACTGTTCTCCTTACCTGTGCTGCAGGAACTGTTAAGATAAAGGCAGCAGCCCACAATGACTGTTCTGGTGCAGGGACGTGCAGAACCCGGGGAACAGAGGTCACATTTCCTTCTCTGCACTGTTAGTGCCAGGTGAGGGAGTGAATCCCAGCTCAGATAGTGTGGTGGAAGTCCACCAGTGCAAGCAGCAGTCATCGGCTGCAGGGTGCTTTGGATGAGCCTGTCTATCATATCATCTCTTAGATGTCCTGGTAGTACCCCGCTGTTGCCTAATACTAATCCTTTGGGGGATTAGCACCGTTTTCTTCTTCCTCCTATACCCTTCCACAGTGAAAGAAATCTCACATGCTTTTCAAGCATTGCCATGCTTGAAATCAACCACCAGCCTGTTTGGTTTCCCAAAACAGGACCAGGCACAGTGCTGCCTGATACAGACGTCAGAGTCAAATCAGCTCTCAGGTTTGCAGGGGAGATGCTGATTCCTGTGCAGAGTTCAGTGGCTGGGCAGAGTTCCCCATCCTGTGCTGAGCGGAGCACAAAGGCAGGCTGAGGGGCTGCTGGCTTTTAGCTTTTTCCCTCTAAAGTCACGCTTGTTGTAGCTGTTTGTTGGGGCATATAGCAATGGTTTCACTTCTCAAGCCTCACTAGTTGACAGAACAAGCAAGAAACTGCGTAACAAGAGTGGAGTTTGGGAAAGGGAAGATTGGAACATCCAGGAGATCGTAAAGTACAAAGCAGTGAGCTCCATATTCTGACATCCTCAACAAGATCAGGGAGTATGTCTCAGTAAGTACTTCTGTCTTTTCCTTCCAGAGCCCTGTGCTGTGTAAACGAACTGATGGATGAAGATGAGAAGGACAGGGCAAAGAGGTATGAAGGGATGCAAAGAGCACTGAGAATGAAAGGGCTCTCGAGGGAGAATTGTAAATGTCGTGTTGTCTGATACTTGAAAAAGCACTTGGGACCATTGATGTCAGAGGCAAAACCCTCATGCCATTTATAGGCTGTGTATAGTGCACCACGAAGAGCATAATTAAGTCACCGTTTTCAAGCTTCTTATAGTGTGTTTGACCACCCCTACGATGGGTTAATCAGCTGAGCAGTCCTTAAATTACATTGTCATGCCCTCAGAATCTTGTGTTAGCCCATGGCTATTTATTATCTCGATGCAGGACTCCTGACCTGTGATTTTACTGGCATCATGCAGTGCTGCCCACCTGGGGTAGAGTTCCCTGTGAAACTTAGAGAGCAGTCCTGCTTTAGCACAGGTATGAGTTAGTTTCACTTCAGAGGAGCATTTGGCTCAGTTGTAAGTGCCAAAACAGAGATGGCTGTGAATGTAAATGCTGGATCTGAGAACCTCCAAATGCCAAGCTGAATGTGAATGGAAATGCTTTCTGCATACCACCCTTGGTCTAGATCACAGGGAGGATGTATTATCATGAACACACCTGTAAAGAAAATTAATTACTACTGGAAAAGGTTATATGAAAATAGTGTTATTTCAGATATGAGCACTGGAAAGATCATTTTGGAAAAAAAAATTGAATGGATTTGCTTTCTCCTTTATTGTTTTTAAGGGAGAAGAAAACCCTAATAGAGCATTCTTAAATTGTATTAAAGAAAGCTGGAAACTATTCTGTGGTTTCCGCAGCCGGACTCTTAACATTCCCAGTTTCATATATCATAGCAGCAGATTTTCAAACCCAGATACAAGAGCATGTGCTTGACTTCATTTTGCAGCTGAGTTGTCTCTGCATGGTATTGTCTCTCTATAAGGTACTTCTGCAAGTGCCAGTCAGGGAGTAAGGTATCCTTTGGGTTTTGTTTGTCTACTTACTGCAAAACAAAAGTTCTTAAAAACATGAGCATGTAGATGCGAGGACTTCTTTCTCATACTGTAGAAATTTCACCCATAACACCTTCACCTCATTATCATGACCTTTGAAACAATGGGAACTGCTGCTCAAATGTACACAGGGATATGGTCTGGCTCAAATGAATGTTAATCCGATTTGTTATGTCCAGGTTCTCCTTGCTGACAGTGAGATCAGTCCTGCTGCAAGGCTCTAGGCACCAGCAAGGCATTTACACCCAAGCCTAATTTTAAACAAATGAGCAGTCCCAGCAAAGTTTAGATTCTTGTATCTAAAGTGTTTTGCTGAGCCAGGGCCATTTACTTTTCCTGGGGTCAAGTTGCGCGCCCTTGATTTTATTCAGTGGCATTTATGTTTCTGTCACCCAGGGCATCACGCAACAAATCTGAGAAGAAGAGGAGAGACCAGTTCAATGTCCTCATTAAAGAGCTTTGCACGATGCTGCAGGGCCACGGCCACCCTCTCAAGATGGACAAGTCCACAATACTGCAGAGGACCATCGACTTCTTACAGAAACAGAAAGGTACTGGAGGGCACTGGCTGGTCCCATGGAGGGCACTGGCTCTGCATCTCACTAGCTTCCATGTCCCCTGGCCCACTTTGTACGCTGTCAAACAGAGCATGGGGGAGGAAGAGCTGAGGAACAGCGTGCACTACAGAAAAACAGGAGAAAAGGGTTTCTGTGCCCTGTTCCCAGGTCTCCTGGGGTAGGGCCTGGTTGGGTGCAGCCTGTCCTGCTGCCTGGGCACTCCTGTGAGCCTTCCTGAAATAGCTCCGGCGTCATGGACACCCTCTGCTCACGGCCGTGCTCAGCTACTCTGAAATTAGCTCATTGACCTTACTTTTTGAAGAATTTCTTCAGACCACTCAAAAATGTCTCTTCTTCCTTTTCTTGATTTCTAATGCATTTGTATCGTGATGGTGTGGGAAATGACTTGCATGCAAGAAGGCTTTGTGTGGAGAATGATCTGAGGATGATTCCTCTGAAAACCTCTTAAAAGAAATCTAGTGTTACTTGAAGATGAAAAAAAAATCCAACTAGCATGAGTCACATTCCCTTTTTGATGTTTTCTCTTTAAGAAATCACAGCACAGACAGAAGCCTGTGAGATTAGACAAGACTGGAAGCCTTCATTTCTTAGCAACGAGGAGTTCACCCAGTTGATGTTAGAGGTAAGAAGAAATAAAAGCTGCATAGATTAGTGAGAAGTAATCAGTTCAGTGGAGTAGTTCAGAGACATATTTTTTCCTTTTCACCTGTAAGTCCCAATGTTAATGTTAATAATTTATACTCTACTGGCATATATAATACAAACCTGACAGAGACCCATGTTGTGCTAAATGCTTTGCAGACACAGAACTAAAAATACGATCACTTCTCCTTAAAGATAAACAGCTTTTCTTTTAGGAATGAAAACCACGTTGGTGCAGATTTGGCCTGGTGAGAGAGGAAAAAGAGAACTGCTCTTGTCAGAAGAGCTGCTAGAGCTAGCAGTTTTGGCAAAAACTTGAAAGGATATGAAAAAAGCAGAGCACCTCTCTTCCTCCCACATCCCATTAGCCAGGCAGCATTTACTTTGCTGCCTTTGCTGCTGCGAGCTGTGCAGTGCTGTACCTGTGATGTGAATGCCGTACCTTTTGCTCGGATTGCCTTTAAGTGCATTCAGGAGAACAGCTCTGGTACTCTCACCTCTGAAATGCTTGGCTGATCTAGAGACACCCCATGAGGCTACAATTTTCTTTTTTTAAGGATGCAGGTTTTGGTTTGTGCTCCGTTTTCCTCTGGCAAGGACACCTCCTACCCTGCGTGGGCAGCTGATGCTCCTTGTCCCACCAAAATAAGGGTGTATGCTGGGATAAGCTGGGAGGTGCTACAGCGTCTTAGTTACTCCTTTTTGTCAGGATGTCATGACTCACCTCCCTGGAAAAGTCTGTTCATTCTTTCTGGGAATTTCTCTCACCAAACAAGCTAGTTTGTTCCAGCTGAATCTAAACAAATTCCCCCCTTAGATGTGGCAGGGGGAAGACAGCCCTTTGATAACTGATGGCTTGCTAGACTACATTAGACTGTTGACCAGTTTACTTAAAAATCAATGTTTTTTTTCTGGTTAGAGCTTCTTTTCAGCAAAGGCAGAATGTGACAGTGAGGTGGGGAGTAACTGGCTGTGAGGGAGGTGGTGAGTGCTGCATCTCTGGCTCCCTGTAGCTGAGCTGCAGAGCAGCCTCACGGCGTTTTCGGAAGAGTTGGCTTTGTCCACACTGCTGACCAGAGATTAAACCTCTCAGGCCTTGGTAAGTGTTGGAGGAGAATAAGGACAGACACTGGGTCAATAGTACGAGATGTTGTGAAGAACAGGGAGCACACCCAAAGAGGAAATCACATGCAGTGACATAAAAGGGACAGAGAACTTCAACTCCAGGACAGAAACCATTGTGAATAAGAAAGGAGAAACAAAACAAATTTTAAAATTGTTGTGTCACTAGCCTAACAAATGAGTGCTTTAAACAAAATAAATAAGGCTTTAGATCTTGTCTATATTGTCCAGAAATTGCTAAAAATACAGCATTGTATAATTTTTCCGTTTCTGCTTATCCATCCATCCACTCACCCATCCATCCACAATGCTGGGTTTGCCGTGATGCTATCTAACATTTCCTCACACACAGAATTGGTTAACTATTGTGTAATTCAGAACACATAATGAAGTGACTGAAGTCACCAGGATTGCATGGATGTAGAAATTTTAACCAGCACTGTCTTGCTTTATGTTGAATAAATACTCACTGAGTGAAAAATATGAGACAGTTTAATATAAATGAACAAATAAGAATATAAGAAGAATGTTGAATTAGACAGCATGTGTAATATTTATTTTTCTGCATTGAACTATTTTTTCATAATTGATTTATGTTAGTTTTAGGCTGTTAAAAGCATCACCAACAAATAAATTAACCTATAACATTTTAAGTTCCCTGGCATAATTTTTTTTTTTTTTGCCTGCCTTTTATCATTAGGCACTAGATGGCTTTCTCATTGCTCTTACCACTGATGGGATTATTATTTATGTATCTGATAGTGTCTCGTCTCTGCTTGGACATTTACCGGTAAGTTCTGACAATGCAATATGTTGAAGAATCCTTCCTCTGCCTTAACGCAGCCCCATCACTGCAGGGCTGGGGCTTGGTTTTGTCCAACTAAAGAGGCAGCCGTTGGTAGGGGGTAACTCTAAAAACTCTTAGGGACTTTCTCAGGCTCCTGTGAATAACAGATTGTCTCTCAGGGTCTATGAGTTAACTAAAAAACCTGGTCAAACTCACTGTACTTGTAGCTCACCCCTTGGCTGCACATCTGCAGGAGGGTCTGGGTGGTGTTCGTCCCACCAGGTATATGGAAAATCTCATGCTTGTGAAATCTGTGCATGCTGAAGCTCTTCTCAGGTAACGTAAAGATTATTTCAGGGCTGAATCTCTGCTCTTCTAATGATGTTGGCTTTTTCTGCTTTGAGCCCATGGCCTTTAGTAACAAGTATGTGGCCTCAGAGTTTTCTGGGAGAATTTCTAGAAATCAGTTAGCTCTTGGGTGAAGAAACTTCTGCTGGCCCCTCAAAAATGTTTTTTATTTTTGTCTAGTGCCAAGCATGAGGCATTAAGGATGGTATGATAAATGATGGCAAACCTGAGTACACAGTTATCCTGGCTGAATGTCCTGGTGTGCAAAGAAAGTAATATGTGCTGACGTTTTGGTAGAACCCATTTAGTCAGGATGCGTGGGTTTATCAGCACTGAAACACTTGCAGGTCAAGCTGATTTTGCCAGGTGTTCAGCCTAGAAGACAAATAGAGGAAGTGAGAAGGAGCTCTCCCACTTCTATCTTGTGCTTCCAAAGGGAAATGTTTCAAATTTTCATTTTGATATGATATTTTTCATCATGTTGTATTCCTGTAGTACCAGGGTTTCTTCTCCAGCTTGCATCTGGCTGAACTGAAGGGTAACCTCGGGGACCCATTCAACCTTTTGCAAAAAGATAGCCACCCCGGGGTAAAATGATATAAGGGATATATTCTGCCCTAGATCCAATTGCAGATTGACTGGGCTTCCTTGTCTTAAACATCTGTGCCAGACCGACAGCGTCCGTGCTCTGCTGTGGGGTGAAAAGACGTGTGGTTGTGTCAGGTTGTGCTGCTGAACATGACAAAGCATTCTTTTGTATCAGTCAGATTTGGTGGACCAAAATATATTAAACTTTCTGCCTGAGCGGGAGCAGAGCGAGGTCTACAAGCTCCTTTCTCCACATGTGCTCATGACAGATCCTGTTGCAGCTGATTTCCTAAACGGTAAGCCCTGCTCTTGTCTGGCGGTCAGGGAAGTTTGCCAAAGGCAAACAGCTCCTGGGGGAGCATGCACAGGACTCTCCAGCTATTTAATTCTCCTGCCTGACACTTCTGTTTTGCCACGGTTAATATTTCTGTTTTTTAATGCAGCACGTTGTCTAATAATGTTCCTACGTGCTGCTAGTGCTTGGTCTTTGGTTTGGACAGACTGGGTTTTACTCTCTGCTTTGCATCACAGGGCAGTGAAGTCACCCTCACTTTCTTCTTTTCCCAGGGCAGGATGCTGGACTGAGCCTGTGAAAGGAGTGAGGGGCTTGGGGGAAGGAAAGGGGGGAAGGAAAGGAAGAGGGGAAGGGTTTTGGCAGAGTCTTTGTTCCTTGGGAAGCTTGCGTGTCTCAGGGCACCTGAGAAACCCTACGTGTGATCTAAGCAATAGCCTTCCTATCTGAACCCTCCATCCAGATCTCTATCTCTGGCTGCTGTCCCACCCTCAATATGTCCCTTTCCCCCAGAAAACATCCCCAGCACCAGAGCAGGCAGCAACATCTTCCTAACCAACATTTACTTCAAGAGCATCTCCAGCAGGTTATGCTCAGACACCACAGCAGCAGGGCTACTATAAACATGTAGATAGGGTCAATATATGGAGTGTGCTGAAGTGCAAGTTTCTAGTAACATTGCTTTTGTCTCCCTCTCTTTCATTTCAGCGGAAAAGCAAATAGAGTTTTGCTGCCATTTAGCAAGAGGCAACTTAGATCCAAATGAACCCCTGATGTATGAGTATGTGAAATTTGTAGTGGATTTTAAATATTTTACTCATGGTGAGTTACTGCTCCAGCCTGCCTTTACCTCTCTACCTCTTTCCTTTAATTTGTGTGTTGATTTGTAGCCTTCCAACGGCCTTGTTTCTGCTGTAAATGCCTCATAATCGGCAGGGATGGAATGAGGTCTGGATATATTTAAGATATTTTTCATATAAAAGTGGTGGGGAGGCAACTGGTCAGAAAAGTGCAGTCTTCTGCATTCTATGCTTAAGGAAGCGATGCCAGACTGATCCCACTTCCGTTTGACCCCCTGCCAATTGTAAAGCAGCCTACTTCATAGAATCATACTTATTCAAATAACCAGTAAAATATGCTACTCTGCCTCACTTGTGGCAATCAAGTGACTTTTAAAATATGAAATAGTTTGAGAAACCTGTAAAATCTTGAATCTTGCAAATGTTGAGCTGGAGAAAGGCTGACAAGGAGACTGTAGCTGCACACTGTGAGCTGCTCAGCGCTCTTATGAAGCTTCCCTGCAAGCCAGGAGTAGGTGGTTACAACTGTGTAACTCAGAGCCTAAAGGGTCATGATTTAAATAACATCAGCGTGTATCAGGGTGGCATCACCTTATGAGTAGGAGGGGTTTGTTGCTTGGGTTTCATCAGTCATTGTACCTGTCTTAACATGAAAAGAAAGCTCTCCTTCCTCTTCTTCTTAAATAAATTGTCTCGTTGTGTCTAGTGCCTACACCCTCCTGTAATGGCTTTGAGTCAGCTATTGCACGAGCTTTCAGGTCAGCCACGGAGGAGCAGGTTTGCCTCGTAGCAACTGTTCGTCTCGTCACCCCGCAGTTCTTAAAGGTGAGAGCTCTGCACCTGCATCCATCGTCCCTTCTGTGCGGGGATGGTCGGTGCTCAGCAGCAGAGCCGCTGCTGGTACCACGAGTCGGGTGTCGGATGGGAGCCGTGTTGCAGAGGCCTCTTGAGGAAGGAGCTCAGCAGCACAGGCTGTTTGTGCAAAGGGTTGGTAAATGAGAGAGGACACCGCTGTGTTCTTGGCCGAAAGGTGACATAAAGTGTGTGTTTTGGAATGACAAGAGGTAGAGCGGGAGTTACGTCTGAGAAGAGGTGGTGGTTTGGTGGGGTGTCCTGGAGCAGTCAGCCCGGCAAGTGCCAACACAAGGTGACCAGCAAAACTGCTTGAAAAGTTGCAGCCTTTAAAGAAATACATCCCACCGCTCCTTTGTATAAGGAGCCCACCTGCATCTTGAAACACTGTGAGCACCGTGTTCTGTGGACTCTTTCTGCTCGTCTGTAAGAGTTCTGTAGCGGAATGCAGTGAGGATGGGGATAATGGCTACAGGTGCTTCTTGCTCAAGAAGGCATTAACCAGCTAGGTTTGAGGCTGGACCTGGTGCCGTCATCCATCTTCAAATACCAATATTTACAAAAAGCTGAATATTTTTGCCCGCAGACTGCAAGATGAGTCCCTTGGACTATTTATCCCAGCTCTGAAATTCAGCCCACGGTAAATATTCAGCCACTTTTCATCAGTTTATGTATCGATAAAACAAGGCTTATACATTCCTTAGAGAAAATAAGTCAAGTGCTGTAAAAGTCCTGTATTTTGCTGGGGTTTTTTTCGACCAAGAAGACGGATCCTTAGTCTTGTTAGAGAGCTCCTTTTGGCATTTCATAGAATTAAATGTCTGAATGTGTCAACCGTTTTGCAGGAGCTCTGCAATGTTGAAGAGCCATGTGAAGAATTCACGTCGAGGCATAGTTTGGAATGGAAGTTTTTATTCTTGGACCACAGGTAAGAGATTTGGTTTTAGTCACTGCAGAATAAACAAACAGTAGTTTAAAAACAGAAAGCTTTTGTAGCTTTTGTAGCTACTGCCTGACAGCCCAAGCAGAATAGCTCTAATTAAATGCAACTGAATAAGTAATAATACTCTGAACTTGCTTATTAGGCATCCTTAAATGCTTTGCTCCCTTACCTTTAGGCAGGTAAGAAACCATATTAAATGGTGGGAAAGTATCTGGAAAAATGTCTAAGTTCACCAAGATATTAAGTCTTTAAAACTGAGCAGTGTGGGTCCTGTTCCCTGTATTGGTTTAGTTCCTCTGTTTTCCACCTACAAGAAGCTACAGAAGCTTTCAGAAAACCTTCTAAATATTTTACAGTGTCAATAAACTTCTGATTTTCACCTTGAGAAATTATGGAATTTAGAGAAATAAAATAAAAAGGCATGGGTTAGATGATTTAATTGTAGATTTGGTTTTGACAAGGCATATGATGGACTAGGATTCAACTTGGTGAATGAAACAGACTGGAACCACTTTATTAAGCTGATTAATACAGGATTCATTTTCTTCAAAAGAAGCTGGAGGGTTTTGTTCACTCACTTCTCTGTATTTGAGATGTAAGCATAAACGCATTGCAAAATCCTACCCTTTCCATTATCCCTCCCTTTGCAAGCTGTGTGTGAAAAGGTACCAATTTAATTTCTAGAAATAGAAGACTACTAAATAAGGCTGTAGGGAAAAAATATTTGGGAGGAAAAAAACCTAAATGTCATCTGCACATTTAGATTAAGAAAGAGAGCGAGCTACTATAACCAATTACTAACTTTATATAGTGTGTGAGGTGTGTACCTCACGCATCAAACCTTGAAGCGTGGAGGAACTGACCTTGCGACAGCTCTGTGGTTAATGCTGTGTGGTTTGGGACAGTCAGCTTGTTATTCATGTTGTCGAGATCTTGCTGGAGTGACTTTGTTAGACTTTAGCTAACCTGTCCAGTAATGCACGTTTCCAGAATCAGGTGATTAATGTTAAGATCTGTAAAAGAGCCCTAAGCCCCCTGTTTCACTGTTTGATGAAATGAGCTGGTTTTCCAAAGGGCTGTGTCCCAGTGTCCTGCTTTTGGCTAGGGTAGAGTTAATTTTCTTCTTAGTAGCCGGTATAGTGTTGTGTTTTGGATTTAGTATGAGAATAATGTTGATAACACACTGATTTTTGGTTGTTGCCAAGTAACGTTTAGATCAAGTCAAGGACTTTTCAGCAAAGAGGCTGGAGGTGCACAGGAAGTTGGGAGGGGACACAGCAAGGACAGCTGACCCCAGCCGATCAAAGAGACATTCCACACCATAGGATGTCATGCTCAGTATATAAAGTAGGGAAAAGATAGCCAGGGAATTGCTGCTTGGGAGCTGGCTGGGTATTGGTTTGATGAGTGATGAGCAGGTGAGCAATTGCGTTGTGCATCACTTGTTTTATATATTATTATTATTGTCCCTTTATGTCCTGTTAAACTGCCTTTACCTTAACCCACGAGGTTTACTTTTTTTTTTTCCTCCCGATTCTCTCTCCTATCTCAGCGGGGTGGGGGAGAGTGAGAGAACGGCTGTGTGTGGTGTTGAGCTGCCTGCCGGGTTAAACCGCAACACCCAGCAGTTCCTGTGAATAAGGCGAGCAGGAGCTGCTTTGAAACCTATCAAAGAGTCTTTTGATGAGTCTGGGTTATGACTCAGAGAGGAATCTCTGTGCTGGCTGCTTGCAGCCATTCTGGTCCCACTGATAACCCCAGTGAGGAAACCATTGTTACAGAGAGTAAGTTAAGCTGGTGCAGATGCTGAGGCAGAGTTTGTGACAGCCCCAGGTGTGAGCAGTGAGCCCAGACTGAAGAATGAGTGGAGGATCATGTAGGTTGTCTCATTTAATCACCGATTCAAACCTCTCTCCAGTACAGTCCACAGGACCCTGTGAAATGGTGTTGGGTATTTTGCTGTTTCTTGCTTATTTGCGTCAACTCACACCACCTGACACTGAGGTGTGCCATCAGCAGGGGCAAAGGATACCCAGCATGAGTTGAAATCAGGACCTCTGCTATCATGACGACAACATAAATTGGAGTAAAGATAGATAATGCAGAAAGCACCCCGTAGATCTGGATAAACATTTAGAAAACCAGGAAAAATCTTTATTCTGGGTTTACAGGAAAATAGGTGTAGAGGAAGAAAACCTGTCAGCTTTGGTGATGGTCTGTTTCTCTTCTGTGGTCCTTCTGTGGACTCTGTGGTCCTCTTCCTTATTTTCCCATCATTTATTGAAGGACTGCACTCAAAAGGTTCTCTGAAGATCGTGCATGACCATTTGCACAGTGAGTTTCAGGCCTCAAGGCTGGAACTTAAGCTAACAAGACACTTCTAAACTGTTCACAAGCAAGGCAGCTCCTTGTCAAATGATAGATGAGGAGCATTTTGTGGTTGCTTTCTCATTTAAAGGATTCTGGCGAAAGTCTGGAAAGCATAATGCTTTCCTGATCAGCTTAAATGTTTATCTGATGTGCATCTGAAAGACATTATTGTCTTGAATATAAGCGTGTCATTAAAGATAGGAGAGACGCTGGCATGTTCTGCCAAAGAGACAGCAAGGAAGGACACTTTTAATAAATACATGTATTATCAGCATTAACAGAAATCTGGGTCACATGAGGAAAAGGAACACAGTGCTCTATGAAATGATATTTGAATAAATAAAGCTGTGTTGTGATGGAGACCATTGTGTTTCAAGAGATTTGCCATCAGAGAGTGTGGAGGGCTGGCTCTTCCAGCCAACCCCTTGTGCTGGGCTTGGGAGCTCCTGCTGAGACCTTGATCCTCCTGGGGCTGCTATTGATCAGATCCCTGGCTCTGCTTCCTTCTCCCCTCTTTCCAATTTGGTGCCAGACTACATATAGCTGTGGGGAACAGAGAGGTTATAGACCTGTCTGGGCTCTCTTTACTTGAATAATCTGTGCCTTCCATGTCTCTCAAGAGTACAAATGTGGAGCCGGGTTGCTCAGCCAGGGCAGGAGAACTTCTCACATTAATATCCAGAAAACTCAGGACCCATCCATCCAAACCCAGATGTACTTACACTTAAATCATTTTTTGCTCATATTCTTGGCCACTTTATGGCATCCAACCTTCCTTAAGAGAGTCACTTGACACACCAGGAGAAGGGCAGCAGGAGAGACGTGTCTGATAGGCAGTGACACCTTCAGACTGCCCTGATTTTGAACTGTTAACCATTTCGCTAACACATCACCACCTTATTCCTGAGGAACAGGCAGAACTTGGCAGGTGAGCCTCACGCTATCAGCACATCCAGCAGCCAAAACAAACAGATGAAACCGAATTAGCACAAATCCTGCCTCACCAAGGACATGTGATGATTGAATTGGTGCAAGCAGGAGTGTACTTGAGCGCTAGGGGACAGAAGGTGGCATGTGATCTAGGCAGTAGAGGCAAAAATAGTGGTTTTCTCCTCGCATTTCAGTGTTGTTTCATAATCATGAGCTAGTAGGCTCTGGTGAAGGCAAGCTCAGTGTTGTTAGGACACCTGCTTAAAAAAGATCTCATATTTTGCCTAGAAAATGGAAAATCTAGCATTGGCAGCAGAATAGTCAGGTAAGTCATTGCAATGTGCCCATCTAAATGTTTCCTCGATTCCTTATCTACCTGCCATTGAAATAAGTCTTCAAAATCAGCCTCATGCCTATTCTTATCTTTACTACCAGCACAGACACGTTTTTCCAGGTGAAAATTTCCCAAACCTTTCCATAGGAACAACTACCTTTTCATTTATCCAAGCTGGTCCTGACACACATTGCAGCTTCCCCACTTTTCCTTCTACAGTTACTACGCAGATGACATTTGCATCCAACCTACTGGATAATTTTACTCAAGCTCCAAGTTATTATGCACACGAGCAGCCGTAGCGTTTCTCAAGCTGTGTGTCTCACAAGCGTGCTTAAAGAATTGAGTCACTTGCGTACGTACATGCCTTTCTCTACACCCACATAATGAATAGGCTATGAAACAGTAAACACACACCTTTTCATTTTCTCAATTTTTACCTCTCCCTCGCTGCCTCACTGGTGGGGTTTGGGTTTTTTTTTCTTGTATATGGAAATACATCACTGTGTATATGAAAAATCCACTCCTGATTTCCCTGACAAGTGAACACACAAGATGGTTTTGGTCATTAGTATCACAGCGTGTCTGCCAGGATGTCAGTGTCAGATTTTGTGCTCACTCCCTGCCCTTTGCTTCCCTTCTAGGGCTCCGCCTATTATAGGATATTTACCCTTTGAGGTTCTGGGAACGTCAGGGTATGATTACTACCACGCAGATGACCTGGAGCTTCTTGCTAGGTGCCATGAACACTGTAAGTTCCTGTCCCTCTGCAGCATGCCTGTCTTTGATCTTGTTTGTCACTCATGCAAAACCTTTTACTGTCGTTGCAAAAGGCGTCTTTGTCAGGAGCACAAGGGAGTTCTCTTTTCCCATGACAGACTGTCACAGCTGACACTTACCTGGGAGGCTGAATCCTTGCAGAATTCACTCAGATCAGGGACTGTTTGTGCAGGTTTCCCAAACTGACAGATACCATGTTTGAGCACAGGTTGTGTGAGGAGACTGAAATAAGATTAATAGATGGGAAGTCAGAAGTTTACACCCTCTGCCCCCAGTTTGTTAGGGCAGCCCCAAACCCTGGTAGTTTTGTTGATTGTCACAGGTCGTGGGTTCTTGCTGGTCCCCAGGGCTCTGGAGTCAGCCAGGAGGCTCAGTTCACCAAAATGCCTTCCAAAAGCAACACTTGGATCACCTGCCTGTGCAGTTAGATGTTGTGAAGCTCACTGTTAGTAAAATGCTTCTGGAGATTCAGACCCTTTTTTAAATACAAAAGCACTGAATACAGATTCCCCATAGGTGAAGATGGCATGTTTTTGGTCAGCCTGAAAGTAGAGCAGGAAAGTCCAGTTTGGGCTGATGTGTGAACATCAGGGAATATCCACAAAGTTCATCTTCCTGCAAGGTGAAATACTGTGACCTGCAAGAGCCCAGGAGGAGCCAGGTCAGAAGGAGCACTTAGCCCAAGCACTGCGGCAGCGCAGCCGCCTGCTTCAGCAATGTGTCCTGCTGAAAGCTGGAGGTGATGTGAGGAAGGGCAAAAGGTGGCAGCAGACGTGGTCTGGTGGTAATCACATTTCCTACCAGATGAGTGTGTGAAATGTTTTATCCCCAAGACTGTATTTTTCCGTTTTATTACATGGACTTCGGACTGAGATATTGAGCCAGAATTAGGTCTGTCCTCCAGCTGTTTTGCATTGCCAAGTGCTCTGATGATAAGTAGCTACCCACTTTGTAAAATGCATCTAGATAATCAGATATTTTGCCAATAAATATTACGTATAGGTTTCCTGTTGGGCAAACTCTCTGTCTGTTTGCCTCTCTGCTCTGTCCATTTGTAAGGAGAGAGTTTTGTCAAAAGGAAATAAGGACACCCCGGAGAGCAGAAAAAGTGGGATGCTGTAATTGCTCTGAGATGCAGAGCAGCGTGGTGCAGGGACACCAAGAAACTCCACAGCCCCCCAGCACACTGGAGCTGGACAAGCTGCTTCATCTCTGACATGCAAACCACCCCCATCTCTACCACTTACCCTCTGCCACCTACATGAGGTGCTAAAGAACCTAGTAGAGAATGGAAAAAATGACTTCACTGAATGTCAGGTTTCCCCACTCCACCTCTCTGTTGGCTTTTCTGCCCTGTCAAGGCAAAGCGCTGGTGCCAAACAGGCAGCAAGGACATGGGCTGCCTGGCTGAGCGCACGAAGGAAGCTGTGAAAGGGGCTACACACAAGCTGTGTCAAGTGCAACGAGCATGTAGATGGGAATGTTAAAGGAATATTTTAATTGCTCTCGAATGTAGTACTTTTTAGTGCTGATTATTTAAAAGATGACTCAGAGAGAAGAGAGCTACTTAACCAGATGATGTCCTTTTGGTAATATGTGCATGCAGTTTGATGGAAACACTAACAATACTGAGAGTGGTGTCAGATCACTCAGCAGAGAATCTATTTAGTGGTTTATGTCCTACATCTCTACTGGCCATGGATCTACTCTTACATATTAAAAGAGCATTTGCACAGCACACTGGAAGGAAAGGATACTTTAATCTTACTGTGCAGGGGGACAAAGTGAGGTACTGGAAAAGTAACTTATAGAAGTTGCTTTAGGAAATCTCTGCCAGGACTAGAAGCTGAGTGACCCCCAGCATGGCCTGTTAGCCAGAAGACCTTCGCTAAGTGCTTCATCTAAAGCCCGTTAATTTAATTAGTGGGATCACTGAAGAAGTTAGTCCTGGTATTTAGCATAGAGGTGTGCAGGTGAATAAAAATACTTGGGTTAGTGTGGCTTGATAAGTTCCCATTCATCAGGTTGACAACTTTGGGCAGGCATCTTGCCTACTGTGAAGTTATATGGGTTTGCTTAGACCATGTTAATATTTACTTTGTGTTAAGTATGGGTATTTTAAGGGAACATGTTTCATTTTGTACTCCTAGCAGTCCGGGAACAATTAATGTGGTTATTTAATGTAGTCCCCCTCTTTATTTTCCAGTAACTCCACTTGAAATTTTTCTGGACATACCCTGATAATATGTACCAGGTCTGGTGCATTTGGGTCATCTCTCAGAAGAAAACTCTCAGTTAAACTCCTAAAACTCCACTATCTTATTGTTTTGTGCCATTATTAGGATCCTGACTTCAAGCCCCCAGTCTCTGAAATTCATTTTCATGTACCTGTGAAAGGCCAATACTTTGTTTAGGTAGTATTATTTATGCTTATTTCAGAGGAGCCCACAAATAAAAATACAGCTAGTTATATAATAATGCCAATTATTAGTTATGCCAATTATTAGTTATGCCAATTATTATTTATAAGAACAATCTCAAAATAGCAAAGTGCAGTCTTGAAAATCAGTGGCAGAAAAGGACCCAAATAAAAGCTCAGTGCATGGTTGTGTATCATCTGTCGTGTTTATAAAGCCATGAGACCCATTTTAGTGCAGTAGCAGATTGCAAGGAGGGTATGGGGCTGAGTGTTTTTTCTGATTGCCTTTGTACCATGAAATTTCTGTTTGCTCTAAATTGCTTTCTTTTTGGTTTAACAGTGATGCAGTTTGGAAAAGGCAAGTCCTGTTACTATCGGTTCCTGACCAAAGGCCAGCAGTGGATATGGCTACAGACACACTACTACATCACCTACCACCAGTGGAATTCCAAACCCGAGTTCATCGTTTGCACACACCTGGTAGTTAGGTAGGAGCAAGCACCAAGCACTTCACAATGTGTGTCCCATGTGCTCATCCATTATTTTTTCTAGTCCTGTGTTGTGTTAGCCAAATATTTGCAGTGCATATTGACAAGCTAAGACTGTATGTAATTGTATAATACTATTATGACAGGGAGCATAGGGAAAAGCATAATGTATTTTCATTACTCTTTTCATTACTTTTTTTTTTTGGCAACGGAGCCGAAATCCTGGAAGCCACCATTGG
Source organism: Pampusana beccarii (assembly GCA_013399365.1). Lineage (NCBI taxonomy): Eukaryota > Metazoa > Chordata > Aves > Columbiformes > Columbidae > Pampusana > Pampusana beccarii. The sequence goes on from VWYH01010065.1 coordinate 173,832, forward strand.
CCGAGTCTATCAGTGTGTTACATTCCCCTTTTATCCCTAGCGATGCCATGGCCCTCAGAAGAATTAAAGCTGATGGATTTACGGGTGTGAATGGGATCATACATTTCCTACCAAAACCTTTTGATCAGAGCTTTAAATATTTATGACCTGCAGTTCGCTGCTGTCCTGCTGGCCTTGTTCCTCAGCTGAAATTCAGCCCAGGATCTCCACCTAGCGGGAAGCTGCTTGGGCTCCGTGCAAACCCGCGCTGGAAGGCAGCGCGTCTGGGATGCTCTGTGATCTGCACCTCTGGAGGGGAATGCGCTGATTACCACTGTCACCTCAAAACAGACTGTGTTAAGACTGAGAACGTATTTACTGAAGGGCTTGAAAAATAGTGACATACTGGTTTGCTCTATTAACTCGAGTAAACATATTGCTCCCTGCATCTTTCTTTACAGTCAGGAATCAATTTGTGAATTTTTTTTCTGGTCCTATTTTTTTCTTGTCAAACATCTGGAAGAACAAAAACCAATGAACTGGGATGTTCTGAAGCACAGACTGAGAACACCTTACACCACAAAACAGGTGTAAGTGGTTAGAGCTGTGAGTGCTGATATACAGAACATGTCAAGTGTTATTGTGAGCGAACGTTAGGCAGAGGGATTGCTTCTGAGTTGTGTTGCTTCTGCTGTCCTTTAGGGAGTTTGGCTTCACTTTAAGCTCTGAATTTATTGTGTATGAACTTGTTTGTTCTTTCTGCTTCCAGTGCCTCTGAAACCTAGTGATATAGTCCTAAATAGATTTTGAAATTCAATTCTGTCTCATATAGCTAAGGTTTAGACTATAGTATTGAAACATGCAAGTTAGAATGTGATTTCAGGAAAATTCATTGCCTACAATGGTATAGATGAGTTCAGTTTGGCAACTTCTCTTATGTCCCACAAAGCTTATCATTCATTAATATTTCAGCAACCTAAATTCTGACATCTTTCAGTGCCGACGATCTACAAACACTCGGAGAGTCTTTAAAACATCCTTTCCAGTTTATCCCAATGGTGAATCATGTGGCATTGCTTCCTGTAAATATTTTATTACTTAAGAGGAAAAATAGTAAGGAAAGCAAATATACACTTTTAGAGACACATTCCCGGGGATTCCTGCACCTCGCGTTGCAGCTGCGCAGCCGTCAGCTCGTGTTCAGAGCTTCCACCAGCGTGAGGGTGTTAACGCCGCTGTGGCGGCTGCACAGCACTGTGTGCACCCTCAGAGAGACCTGACCCGCTTCTTGCCAAGGCGCTGCCATATAACATGCAAAAAAATTGATTCTTGACCATCAGCAGGTTAGAAAATGAGTGTTCACTTGCTGCGGCAAGCTGTAGGATCGTTTTTCTGCCTGATTATGGAAAGTAGGGATATCCTTTATTAGCAAAATTGTACTGAGGACAAAGACACCCGTTTTGTCTCCAATAACCAAGTGCACTTTGCTTTTAAATTAGTTTTGCTTGAAGGCACCGAGGGCCAACATTTTCGAAGGAGTATCTACATTTGTGGTTGAAATGATTAGTGCAATTAATCATGTAGGTTCTGCAGTCCTGGGTGCAGTGGGACTGGGACAGTGCCCTGTTGTGTCTAATCTGTGGATATTCAGCATGTGCAGTTATTAATGCGTTTCAAGGCTGTATGATTATGTTCCTCGAAGCAACTTCCATGTGAGAGTGTGTGTGTGTGCTGTGCAAAACTTATGACTCAACATGAAAACCCCATAGTGATCTGTAACTATGCAGTAAACAATATCCAGGTTGAAAAACTGGATTTATTTTTTTTTTTTTGTTTCTTTTTAGTTATGCAGAAGTTCGAGCTGAAAGAAGGCGAGATCTTGGCCTTGAAGAGTCATCGATTGAACTGGCATCCTCTTCTCTAAAGGTACCATGTCCCTTCACAGTTGAATGAGTAGGTGTTTTAGCCAAACTGAGTAATTGCTTACCAGTCTTAGGAAAATATCTGGGTTTTTTCCCTCCTTCTCCTTCTCTCTCATCTCTTTCCAAGCATTCAGTTGGGTTGTGACTCAGGCAGGCCCTGAGAAGTCTTCCACTACATGACTCTAAACTTCCCATCTCGGTTCAGGCATATAACTGCAAATTCAGCAGTTGCATTGCTGCTGTTCTGCTCTGTGTTATCTTTCTGAGACTGTTACTCAAACAACAGGTTAAAACATCTCAGCTCAGAACCACAAGATTAGATTTGTAGATCCAAATCTGTAGATCCAAATCTGTAGATTCGGAGCCAAGATTGCTGAACCTGTCACCATTAGTAAAGCACAGGGCAGTACCATGTGTACCTGTTTTATTAATGCTAGCTCGTTACTGATGCTCAGCAGAAGACTGGAGGTGAAAACGTTCTAGATTTTCAGCTCTGTTTACATCGTTGGGCAGGATCGCATAAAGTGTAGGATTGTGACAAGAGCAATAATTTCCATGGCTTGAATCAGCCTGGCATCCCAACACACCTGCCAAATCAACAAGGTCATTTCTGCCTCTCAGTAGTTTACAAATAAGACCAGTAATCAAAGTGATTTCAAGAGGATTGTTGTGTAATTATCATTCCACTAGCCTCATTGCTCTTCAGACATTATCTTATAGAAATGTTTATGGGCTGTGTAGGGGAAGGTATCTCAGAGACATATTGTGCTTGAGCGAGGACTGTCTTGCAACCAGCTGCTTCTCTGTCACCACAGCACACTTGTATGTCTTTTTGCCCTTTCCACATGATAGCTGAGATATTTTTATGCAGACCTTAAGCTACATCTGTTGATGTAAGGCAGTTGAAGGAGAGCCAGAGCAATCACTCCCATTACTTGGTCTTCTGGAGGGGAGTGGGAAGCTGGAGAGCACACTAGGAGGTGCAAGGAGGGTGGTGGCACAGCCATCATGGTCACTCATGTCCTGCAGGTGAAACACTCTCCTGCTACCCAGCAGTTATGGGCTGTTTGCCATAAACCGTCTGCCAGGTGGCACCTTTGCAGACCAGCAGTCAGGGAGGTGAAGGTCCCCTCCAGCACTGTCCTCTCCTGCTGACAGTCCCGACGCTTGTGCTTCCCCCCCTGCAGAGCCACAGCAGCTACCTGGACATGGGGCAGTGCGGCAGCAGCCAGGACGCCAGCCGGGAGGGACTGTCACTGTCATCCCACAGCTCCCGGCACTCCTCGCACACCGCCCTCTCCGACTCCGCGTGTAGGTGCCAGCATGGCCGGGGGAGCCTGGCACGGGGGCAGGGAGTGGGCTGGAGGGCACAGCAGCCTCCAAAATACTGGGGTTCGGCTGGGAGTGACTGGGTCAGGGCCGGGGGGGTTGCTCAGCACCGGGGCTGATGTACTGTGCCGTAACAAGTTATGGTGCAGCAGCAGAGCTGCAGCCTTGTGCTGCCTCCTCCCTCTTAACCCAGTGCCAAGGTGAGAGCAGCTTTCCCGTGTTTAAGGGTTGTGGTTGTTTGTTGTGGCTCAGGGGACAGGAGGTGACTTGCTGAGCTGCATCAATTTGATTGAGTCCCAAACCTCACTGATGAAACTTTTATTATGGGGTGGTGTGGTCCCTCGTGGTGATACACCCCTGCTGAAAGAGTGCAGAAGGCTGCCTGCCTTGCTGGCAAGCTTCACCCCAGCTCCCAGGAATGTCACCCCCACCCTGGGGTCAGCAGCGAGGCAACCACAGAGCCCGTGCAGGGCCATGGGTAGGAGCCAACTCAGGGGGCTTTTCTTGAAACATGTGCTAGGGAGAGAGTGGGAGAGGTCATCTGGAGACACCCATGGATGGACAGCTGAACCGGGGCATCAGCATCAGAAGGGAACCCTGCGGGTCAGGGGAAGAACCACTGGGACCACAGAGGGGCGGTCTGAGTCTGGGGACATGGTTTGGCAGCATTAGTGTCGCTGCTCGTCTGCATACACGGGGTTCAGGCTTAGCCAGGGGACCCAGGCGCGGGTCTGCCGTATCACAGCAAACTATCTCTTTTCCAGCCACATCGTCCATGCGGCACACGGACGCCAGCACTCCCACACGGCCGTCAGTGCCGGGGGGGCAGGCGGAGAAGGCAGCCCTGCGGCTGGCATCGGCTGCAAGCGCCCAGGTCAGTGGTCCTGGCAAGCAAAAGTCTTTCTGATGCTGTAAAGAAATGAGCTTGGCAAACCTTGATCTCGCGCTCAGAGAGGCTGGATCTCCCTGCTCTGGGTGTGCTGGGGATGGGACTGCCCGGGCTGTGGGGAAGGCTGCTGGCCGGCAGAGCCCGTGGAGAGCTGCTGTAGGCTCCTCTGCTGCTTTCTTTCGGGATTCAATTTGCTCCTCCAGGCCAAAGCCCTTCTCACATCGCGAGCCCCCTGTTCTTGGGGTTTGTACATGTGAAATTGCCTTTATCCAAAAATGGGTGCTGACATCGAGGGTTTGCAATTAGCAGGGGGCGTGCAAGAGCTTAAATTCTCCCCTCAGGCTCCCCCTCAGGTCTCCAGGTGGAGTTATCTAATTCCCTGCACTTGTCACCAATATGAGCTGGTAATGCACCAAGTCTGCACTAGAGGTGCTACAGACCTACAGTAAAGCGAAGTTTTCATTTCTAGGCCATAGCAACTCCTCAAGCCCCTGGTGAACACCTCCCCCAGCATCCCGTGGCTCAGCCGGCAGTCCCCTCTCAGCACGCTGTGGTGGTACGTGGTTTATTTTTGTTAAACACGCTGGTATGGCCAGCCAGCAGGGCAGGCTCGGTGGCTTCAGTTCACTGCTCTTACCTCCTTGCTGGCTGTCCCCGTGTGGGACAAGGTTTCAATGCCATTGCTGTTACTGAGATTTACCTGCAACCAAATTATCGCAACCACTTGTTTCATCGAGGAGACAAGAGCAAGTAGGACACCCAAGGAAATAGCTTAGAAGGAGGTTTACGCTTGTCAAAACCATTGCAGGCTGCTGAAGGCTCATCTCTGAATTGCTGGCAACTAGCTGCAGACTGATATGATGCTGAAGAATTTTATTGCCCTGGTAGAGGAAGGGGATGTCATGGAAAGTTTGAGTTAGGCTAGGGAAAACAAAAAAAGCACCAAACAAACAAAAAGTGGGCGTCATAAACCATAACTATGAGGCCTATCCTCACAGAGTTTTGAGGTCAGTGTAGTAAACATCCAGACTATAATACAGGGATTGAAGACAGCCAGTGTGGGTGTGAAAAATTAATCCCAAAGTGGGATTACAAACTAATTTGGCACTGGCATCTGGCAAATATAATTAGCAGCACAACTGAAAGCCCGTCCTGGAGGTGTGGCAAGGGTTTGCATGCAGTGTCAGCCATAAAACGCACGTGATCTGAAATCAGCAGGGGGTCACACTAAAGGGACAGGGGAGTGTTGTGCACAGACTGTGCAGAAGTTTGACAGACCAAGATCTGGAGTGAGGCACTGAGTATGAGCCTGTTGTGCTGCTGCTCTGGAAGTACAGTGGTTCTTCGGTTAAATATGCAATTGCCATGGGTTTTTTTTGCCGGCATCATACTTTCTATGGCAAAAGCTGCAAAGCAGTCATGTTTCTGAAGCCAGCATCACTATGAATGTGAGTAGCAGGACAGGTCCTACCCCGTGATCTTGTTCTCTGTTCTCCACAGCCAGTGTACCATTTCCCAACCCAGCTGGGGATGATGCACCAGCTGAAAGAGCAGCTGGAGGAGAGGACGCGCATACTGCAAGCTGACATCAAGACGCAGCAAGAAGAACTCCACGTCATCAAGGAGCAGCTCCAGCTAGTGCAGGACTCCAACCTGCAGGTACCCACTGCCCCCAGGCTTCCCAGGCCCACAAACCGTTTGCTTTTCCTTTCAGCGCACAGATTGGTAACAAAACTGTCAGTAACAAAAGCATTTAGAAATGAACTCTGGATAAACTGGTAGTTTGGTCTCGGATGTGGGAGTAGTGTCTCCTGAGAGATAAGTGGCATCAGTATCTGCTTAAGTACTGAATCAGTAATTTTCATGATTTTGAAAAAAAACAATCCCAAGCTAGTCTTAAGTTCTCCTGCACAAAAAGCTTAGTGGTTTGGTAGCTGGTTAGTGCTGCTGGATCACCAGTGCCTTTCCTGCAAAATGCAGCAGGTGTAATGGAGCTGGAATGGTCATGGCTCTGAATAAATATGTGGATGCAAGCTATCATTTGATTTTCTGTTATTTGTGGTTCACTTTGCCCCTGGATTTAGAGACGTTGTTGCTGCAGTGTTATGTATGTTGACAGAAACAGCATGAGAGTCGGAGGTGGTGTCTCCCAGGCGCTACAACCACCGTGTGCATTGCAACAACTCGTGTGTCTCTTTTATTTAAAGATGCTGATGCAGCAGCCGATCCCAGTCGTCTTTAACAACGTGCAGCACCCCAGCCCCCGGCGGCCGCCGGGCACGCCCAGGCAGACCACAGCCAAGAAGTCCCAACAGCAAGGCCTGGTGGGGACGAAGCACTTCTGCAGCACCCGCCTGCCCTCACCGTGCCAATTCCTCAGGGACCCCTGCGGCACGGCCGCCCAGGTCACTGCTCCTTCCTGGTCTCCATCGGCCGCTTTCTTGTCTGCTGTGTCCCCCCTCCCTGTGGTCCTGTGCATCTCCTCTGTGCTGGTTTTACCCACTAGCTGGCATTAGGAAATTTGTGTTGAGAGTCAGTTGTGAGTGATGTTGTTCGACTGTAACACTAAAAGTCAGGTAGCCTAAAAGCACTAAACCCTGGAGACGGCTGGAAGTGCCCTGGTGACCCGAGAGGAGCTGAGCGGGAGATCTGGGCTCTCATTCGCTTCTGTTTGTGATTGCAACATGATGCTTGTTCATAGGCAGTGAGAGTTGTGACTTCATAACATGGGGAAGCAGGCATAATTTTAAAAGATTAATTTTCTTCTGCCTGAGAAGTCTTCAAAGGCGGCTTTGAAAAACAAGTTTGTCATCACTACACCTAAGTCCACCATATAGGTGGTCACAGCTCCTTGGGAAAGAATTGAAGTGTCCAAAAGCGAAAAAGACCAAAACTACTGCTTTAAAGGCAGGATGAGACATTTTCCTTGGGGACTTCATATTTGCACTCCTCCTCCCCTTTTAAGCTGGTCTGTTCTCCCTCAAGCCTTGTGCCTTTACCCTTTTCCTCTGATTTCTCAAGAAACCATCTGCTCCTGCCACTGGGGATCCCAGCACCCACCTTGCAGGGGCAATAAACCTAAACAGGTTGGTTGTCCTGAACGGATATACTGTTCCTACAGCTGTCTTCAGGGAGAATATCCTGCTGTTCCTTCTCCTTTTCCCATCTGCATACTGGAAGCAGTTATTTTAGCCTTCTATTCAGGAGCTTTAAAAACTTACGTGGTTATCTATGTCTTCATTTCAGGTACAGCAGCAGCAGCACCTCATGAGAGGAAACCAAGCCCAGCAAACGTGTCTGCCGGGGCAGACGAGCGTTTCGGTGCCCCTCTACAACAACCCCGTGGTGTTCTCACAAACGCGTCCCGTTACGGTGGCTGCGCAGGTGCCGACTGAGGGCAGCGAAAGGCAACCGCAGTCTGACTACAGCCAGGACAGGAGCCTCAGGTAGGAACGCAGCCCTGCTGGGGCCATCCTGATGGCGGTGACCGAAAACGGCAGCAGCGGGGCGGTGGGGAGGGCAGGCACAGCGGGGCTTAGGGGAGGGTGGTCTCTGGGAGGCACAGCAGGGATATAGGGACGTTTCCTCCTGCAGAGATTGGGGTTACTGGTGAGCCAGGTGCCTGTGCAGACTGGGTGCTGGGCACACCACGCTGTGCCCTCAGGGGCCTGAAATCCTTTTCTCTCCATATTTCCGTAAGCTGTCAATGTAGCTCAGTGACCTTTGGATATCTCTGCTGTCAGTGAACAGTGAACACTGCTGGGAGTGAACAGTAAAATCTGTCAGGGACAGCCTTTCCCAAGCCTGGGTCTGCTTCTTCTGAAGCTCCAAGGTGTCTTTTCTCCAGCCAGGACAAGTGCTATGGCAAAGCCATTTTTCTTTTATACAACGCCGTAAATGTAAATGTAATGTAAATGTAAATATAAAACATATACAACTGCCCTAAACTATTCAGCCGCCTTTCAGGGAGGTGTCTGCAGACACTGCCTACAGGATCCAGCCATTTCAAAATGTTGTATTGGGAAGCAAGATAAACCCAACATGTCTTACCATCTATAAAACTTATTTCCTACATGAAAGATTTAGCAAGTTTCAGCTCACCTCTGCAAGTGCATTAGATGAGGTGATAAGCAGCATCCTGTTTCATTAGCTTTTTTTAGGGTGATGTCTTGCATGCTTTCAGGAAGGATTTTCAGGGATTTGTTTCTAGAGACTGACAGTCAGGAGGGAGGAGCTCTCTCTTCCCTCACCATCGTGTTTTCCCTCCGCCGCAGGATGCTGTTGGGTCGGTCTATCCAAGCCGTGATCCCCAATGGCAACGGCGGTGGCCGGTCCATGTAGAGCAGTGCCAGGAGGCAGCAGGGAAAGAGAGCCCTTGCTGGCCCTGGTTTTCACGTGCTGTTTTAGCTGGGCACTTTATGGCACTGAAAATTGCTTTGAAAAACTTGTATACGGTGATACAAACAGAGTCTCAGTCTTAAAAGAAGCAAAAGCTCAGCTGGTTAGGGGAAAAAGTAATGAGAATATTTTTTAATTAGAAATAACTTTATGATAACTAAAATATTTTTTAAAATATTTTTTAACTGTTTTTTTTACTTTTGCAAAGCTAAAATGCTTGAGTCATGGAGGAGATGTACAACCTTAAAACCCATAATTTTCTGCAGTTCCAGTCTGTGCTGGATGGGGAGGGGGAAATCTGGGGTCTGCTCTCGCCAGGCTCTGCGTGGTGTCACAAACCCTGCTCCAGTCGGGTTCCTGCAGCACCTGGGCTCCGCAGGGCCTGCTCCGGGGGTGGGTCTGGGTTTGGGTTCTCACACCTTATTTTCCTCCTCGTGGCAGATTCGTTGCAGAGCAGCAGATCTTGCCTTCCCCAATACAGATGCAACCGATTACATGTAGCACCGTCCGACCTCCAGCCCCATCGCCTGTTTTCTCCCCGTCTCTGATGATCCCACACACCAGCTTCGCATCCCACCAGGCAAACACACCCGTTCATCTCCACCAGTGGCCACAGCAACAGGTTCAGCAGCACCGTCTCTACCTTCAGGTAATGGAGCTGGAACAGGATGCACAGGGATGGCTTTGGGGTTGTGTTGGGGTTTTTTTGAAGAGATGGGACTTGGCTAATCAAACTTGGTCAGTGCACTCATGCATCCTCTATTCTCACCATATCTGTGTGCACCCAAGTGCTCAGCCTTTCCAGGCTGTCTCTGCACCCATTCAAGGCCATATTTTCCAACAAGCTTGGTTATCATGTAGTGTCTAGAAAAAATACCCAGTTCTTCAAACAGCTTCTCATCCAGAGAATCTTGCTCATCCAGAATCTTGCTGTAGACATGAAACATAAGGAATAAACTCTTTTGAAAACATGCCTCCTGCTGTTATGTCTCAGCATAGCAAGTTTTTTTATCAGCTGCCATCACTGCTTTCTTTTAGTAAATACTTGTTTCATAACACAAGTCTCTGGAGAAAGTGATTTTGGTTTTTGAAAGCACAGCTTCATTAGTGCATGCCGATGTAGTGACACTGCCAAGGAGAGGGGTTGTTGAAAGTAATAATTAATTAGTAATATACTCTCCAATATGCTCTCTGCCTGGTTGGCAGAGTTAAAGACAAAGATGGTATAAAACAAAGCAGGAAGAGTAGGTGCAGCTGAAAGTATCCATGCAGCGGGACTGGGTTTAGAGTAAGAAATGGATCATTGTTGTCAGTAAATGTGGACGTGAGCCATCCCTGCTTTGGGTACATGTGCTCATGGGCTGCGCTGAGGTCCTGAGGACTAGCGTATGGACAGTAGAGTGATGATGCTGGGGGAGGTAAATAGCTCCAGGGCAACAGGAAACCTAGGCTTTGGTGCCTTTGGAAGATGAACCAGCAAGTCCAGGTCTTTGGGGTACCAGCCACAGGGTGGTACATGGACAAGGTCACTCTATAACCTCTTAATTGGTTGCCTGAAGATCCTTCCTATGGAAGATGGAAGTTGCACATCCTGCGGATTTAACCTTGTGTCCAAGTAGCTTCTGAAGGTCTCCCTTCCTTCCGGGCTACCCATTGGGCTGCTAGGACAGATGGGTGCTGCTTCCCCTCCGTACTCTCCAGGCGTTGTTAATCGTGCTGATAGTCCACAGTTTGTACCCTTGGTAGTTAGGAGGTTGCCTTTAGGACTTGGTACAAACCTCAGCATCAGCCCTGCAGCAAGACAAGGAGCGGATGAGCCGTAGGGCGGGTCTGACTTGTCCCATTTGTGTCTCCTGACAGATGCAAGGTCCTGAGCCGGTGCCTGGGGTTCCGGCGCAGCGCATTTTCCAGCCGCCCCACACCCCGCAGCAGAACCCCCTGAGCTACTTTCTGCAGCCGCAGCAGCAGAGCCGCCACGCGCAGGGCCAGGCCTGCAACCTGCCGGACCTGCCCGAGATGCAGCTGCCCTGAGCGCCGGTCGGGAGGCAGGAACCACCTTGGCTGCAGCCGCCCGGCGCCCCAGGCGCAGGCGAGGGGAGGACGACACACGAGAGCACAGGACGGGTGAGGCCGTGGCCGCGGGGACGTGGTGGCCGGAGGGACGGTGCCACCGGGGACAGACGGCCCCAGGGGCACCTCGTGGGTTGGGTTCTGCACGCAGCCGGCCCAGGACGCTGCTCCGGGAGCTGCACGTGCTCGTGCCCAGCACAGCGCTACAACGGGAAGGCGATGGCTTCCTGGCCACGGGGAGGTTGTTTGTCAGGTCACCACGAAGATTGCTTTGCATCGCGGAAAACTCTTTTTCCATTCAGGACTTCAATGCTGAAAGTCACTGTGAATTTAAGCCCAGCGTTTGGGGCGCAGACACAGACTGTATGGGTCCACAGGACACCATTGGGTTACCGTGTACATAACTTGTTTCGCTGTAGTAGGTCCATTGTGGATTTTCTTCTTTCCTTTTTTCTATACCTCGGTCCTACAATTTTTTGTTTTCCAGGAGATTGGATAATGCTGCTAATTTACATAACACCACTTTTGCCTAAATTTCTTACTGCTATACCAGCTCACATCACAGTTAGTGAGATATTTGTCGTGTTTTATTTTGCTTAAAAAGTGTAGATATAAATTTATATGTTTTTTACTCGCTGTAGCTAAGTATTTTTCAGGTTACAGACAAAGTATGCTTACTCATTTTTTTTGGTTGTTTCGTTTCAAGTGATGTGCTTGTATATGTTTCTATACATAAAAACAAACAAGCAAGCATAGAACAGCATATGACAGCAAACTTTGTGGTTTTGCTAGGTCATGTTTCAATTTGGCAAACCCGAAACCTATGGTCACAATGACACAAGCGATCTTACAAGCCCATAGGGTCAGCAATAAATTGTATTTTTGTAAATTGTCACTTTTTAACTATATGTTTATATTTATGAATTGAAAAAAAGGTTATTCCTCAGTGGGTGTATAGTTAAGTGTTCCTACTGTTTGTGTCTTTCCAAAGGAAAAATGAAAATGTACACTTTTTTGGAGTTAGCTGAATACTAACTTTGGGCACTGTTAGAGCCTGAATGTAGGAGATGAGTTAGGCCATGACTATCAGCTTTGCAAAAAAATGGTCAGTTAGGACCATGTCCTTCTAGCAGCAAAGCTCCCTCTGGCAGTCAGAGCAAGGTTTAGGGCCAGGTTAGTTTGTAATCTCTGTTGAGTCCAAGCAAAGCGTGCTGGTTTTTTGCCTTTTTTTTTTGGTTTTTTGTGGGTTTTTTTGCCATTTCTTTTCTTTTTTTCTTGTGCAAGCTGCTTTCTTGGCTCTTTGCACCGCCGCAACAGCTGGATGCTGGTGCTTACAGATAAAGCATGAGCAACCTCGAGGAGCCCAGTGTTTCAAGAGAGGAAGTAGGAAAGTGAACATGCAAAAGAAATAGGTATAGGTAATGGTATATATGTCTATAGCTAGGTATTAATGCTGTAGGCAATATCTATAACTAACAAGCTTGCATTCCCCCACCAGTCACACACATTTTCTGCGCTGCAGCACTGGAGGATTTCATTAGTGCTGGGGCCAGGAATGAGCGCACGGGCTGGGTAGCACGGTGGTGCAAACACCCGAGCAGCATCAGCCTGACTGACACCGGTTACGGCAGCCGGGGTTTCCTGGGGAGCTCAGGAGCCGCGGTTTGACCGCAGCGTTCCTGCCGCCTGGCTCACCCGGCCCCAGCCCTGCCCCGGCCCCTTGCACAAGGGGCTGTTTGCCACCCGTGGGGTTTTTCCTGGGGAAGGGGTGTTGATGTGTTGCACTGTCCGTGGTGGTGGTGGGAAGACTGGGTGCACCCGCAGCAGCCGGCAGCTTTTGTGGGGCCACTGCAAGGCCCGGGACTGCTTTGGTTGGCTTTAGCTGGGGCGTTTGGGCACACACCTCCCAGGGATGCCAGCGGTGATGGACCATGGGTTGCAGAGCAGGCGGAGGGAGGTGCAACCTCCTGGCCACGGGCAGGGTTTGGGGGAGTGCAGTGGGCCATAGCACAGATCCGAGGAGGTGCCCATAGCCCTTACCCTGTATTACGGATAATGCCTTGCGAGTGCAGCCCCTGAACGCAACCCAGCCAGCACAGGCAGCCCCTGTGGTCTGAGCAGCTGCTCTTAGGCACAGCCTTGTCACCCGTTTGAAGCACCTGGAAGTAACCACAGCTACACCAGGGCCAGGGGCATCTCACTGCAGGCAGTGAGACGTGGAGCACCCGCCTTTGCAGTACAATCTGGAGCTAAAATAATAACAGCCTCAACCCTTGGCTCTCAGAGCCCAAGTCCCTGGGAGAGTGCAGGGTCTTTCCTACCCCAGGAGGTTTGTGCTGCAGCATCGCCTGCAGGGCTGCAGCACGGGCCAGCACGGAGCCTTGGAGGTAGGAAATAATTATATATATTTTTTATATATTTTTTTTTAAAGCACTGTTACTTTTAGAGTCTCCCCGTCTACAACACAGTATGGTTGCTCACGAGGTTGGAGCAGGAGGGGTTGCTGTATTTTTGGTGTTTGATTGTGGTGGTTTTTGTTTTGTTTATTTTTTTTCCCCCCCTAACCTTGCCACTTTACGGGGAGGCAAACACACACACTCACCTAAGGGAGCCACTCTGGCACAGTTTGTGGCCCGGTGTGCCTGGCAGGAGGGAAAGGCCGCGCATGTCTCTGTCTTGCCTATTAAACCTGCATCACCCCAACACAGCACCATGGCTGTTCTGCAGTGTCCCATCGCTGTACGTCAGCCCAAGCATGGCAGGTGTCAATCAAATGTGTCTCAGAGGTGGTGGTGATTGGGGTCAGGGCCTGGGGGGCGGTGTGAAGAAGGATTTTTTTATTAACAGGACATGGCAGGGAGGTGGCCAAGGCAGAGTCGCTTTTTGGCACTGCCGTGACTTTGAAAGCAAGTCCAAAAGGTTGGGAAGGGGCCTGGGGGCTGTGCCATGGACACAGCCCTTCTGCTGGCAGCACTGGGCTGCGCAGACAGGGAGGGGGGGCTGGCACCTCTGCCCCGCTCGCAGCCTCAGTGAGGAGCACAGGAGGTTTGCACGGGTGTTTACATGTTAGATTGGCCTTGCTGAAACAAAAGACCTAAAATGCACTTTATCATGTGCCCCCCTTGATTCCCAGTGCTCCCCCAGCCCTGGCGGGCGGTGGGTGCCTGCGTGGGCCCGTGGGTAGAGCCGCTTTTTCCAGACATGCTCCAAAGGACAAAATCCCACCGTCCCTTTTTTTGGGGCTTGCTTGGTCCCTGCTCCACCTCCCTCCGGGCTGGGGGAGGGCCGAGCCAGGGCCATGGGATTTTTGCCTTACCTTATCTCTCACTCTTAAAAAACCCCATGAATAAATCAAGTTCTTGATTCAGGTTGATTTGTATTTGTTTACCTCGGTGTTAGCGATGACCTGTGTTTTTCTGGGACCCATTTGGAATTGGGGGCTGCTGATGGGTTTGGTTCACGCGCCCCCGGGTGCTTACACACAAACACAAGCGTGACTTGTTGGTGACAAGCAGGGGCATGAATGTGCCCAGTGCCACCTGCGGCAGGGCCGGCTCCAGCGGTGGTGTCAACCTCTTAGTCATTAATGTTCGGAGGCTTTCTTGTATATAGGCACCTATATACTATATTTCTCTCCATATATATAGATATGCAGATATATGTGGGTTTAATATACATATATATATATGTATGTATATCTATATATAAATACAGATATTTAGGCCACACAATTCCAGACCTCTGAAAACACAGGCAGCTTTAATTAATAAAGTCTTGCACTTTTAGCATATTTGTACATATAAGCTAAAGCCTGATGGGTATAATCAGGCTGGTTTGACAAACACATAGAAAAATTACTGTATATATTGTATATACTCCATGTAAAAAATAAAAAAGATGAAAAAAAAACCTTAGAATTGAGTACAAATCTTGGTTTATTTTATATGATGTTGCATATAGATACATTTATAAATGTTACTGTTCTTTAAAGTATTTTGTAATGGGGAAAAAGGAAGTGTCTTATGAAGATGAACAGTAAAGATTTTATTCTTGTCTTGAATCTATGTCTCTGCACAGCTCCATTGAATGGAAGCCTGTGCATTTTGACAAGCTTTAAACAGATTGTACAGAGTATTTAAAAAAAAAAAAAAGAAATAAAAGAGTACTTGTAAGACCTCTTAGACAATTTGTGCTGTTGATATTCCCTGGGGGGCATAGGGATCCGAATCTGCTCCTTGCTCACAGGGAGGCACGAGGGCATCACATGTACGTGTGTATAAACAGCTGGAGGGATGGGGCTCAAGCCAGAGACTGGGGCTTCCATCACCAGTGGCAGAAGCAATAGGGACAGCACATCATGAGAAATAATAGTGCCTCAAACACAGATTTTATTTTTTTCTTAAGCGAAACAAATTTTTATTTAACACCCCATTTGTCTTGCAATACTTCTACATACAATACATTGTATAAAAAGCCAATCTGCCAACACAAGCATGTGTTGCCTTCTTGGTAAAGTGACAAAGCTATAGCAAAAAAGACAAACTAGCCTATTATTTTGGGAAAGAAATTGGAATATTTCTTTTTGTTTCAGTCCAGATAACAACTGCAATCGCAATCAAGACCTTTTTTTGTGGTACAACTGAATGAGAAACTTCTAATAAAGTCAACGCGCAGCTATTTCTTAGTCACGATGGTAGCAAACTCTTCTACAACTACATTTGTATTTAGCCATTAGAATGATGAAGCAGCGGCTTGGGTTAGGAATGGACAGACACAGAGGGCTTTTTGTGAATCACATGGCAGCGACCATTGCCATGTCCCAGAAAACGCTACCGGTTGAATTACAAGCAGTTCTCCCCCATGGTGGAAAAGGCTCGTATTTTTAAGACTGCGAGTTGAGCTATTCCCTCACCTCATGGGTGATAATAATAATGGCCCAGCCGCTAGAAGGACGGTGCAGCGTGTGCTGACAGCCACCAAGCGTGTTCCAGGGTCAATAACCATGGCCCAGCTGGCAAGTCACACTCGTGATGCTGCAGTAGATAGTGCAACTTTAAAACTGTATAAACAGCATCACTAGTT
This sequence comes from Pampusana beccarii, assembly GCA_013399365.1. Lineage (NCBI taxonomy): Eukaryota > Metazoa > Chordata > Aves > Columbiformes > Columbidae > Pampusana > Pampusana beccarii. The sequence continues at coordinate 189,501 of VWYH01010065.1, forward strand.
TTAGCAGTCTATATCCTACCTACAGCCGTCTATTTTGTACTAAATGATGCACATTCATTTATTTCCTATGACTGATCCAAAAAAAATTAAAAATACTTCACGAAAACTGTTATAGAAAAGAAAAACAACAGAGATAGGTGATGTGATACACTAGTATTCACTCAACCATGCTGCTTCCTGCTGGTGAATGACCTCTTCGAAGTTCAAAGACACTTCTAAAAACTTTAAAGTTACAATTTGAAAGGAAAGTCCCCCCTCTCGGGAAGGAGCTGACTAATTCTGGGTCAGACTCGGAAACCGCCAGACTCCTCGCTGGCACTTCTGCTTGATTTCCAGCTCCATGCGCCCGCTGACCTCTTGCAACAGACGCGTGCACACCCACAGCGCCCTAACGCAACACCATGTCAATCTGGGTTCATCTTTGCATCACCAAGAACCTCAGACAGCCAAAAACCTGTAACAAAGGACCTCTGTCCTTGACTATGCAGGGCATTAAAGTCGAGGCCCCTTTGGGAATCGAGGGCAAGAGCTTCTATTGCCCCCCCATCCCAACGAAGCGTGCACATGTCAGCCAGCCTCTCCCCACACCAGGTAACGAGCAAGACACCAACTCTAGAGTTCCTCTGTCACAAGCAAAGCACAAAAGAGCACCTTGGTGTGACACCTCTGGGTCACACTCCTTGGAAACAGCTGGCATTTGCTACATCGAGATCTCCCCAAAGGATCAGCTGGTGATCCATGGGCTGCAAAAGGAAGAGAACATACCGCGCCTGGATGCCCGGGCACTGGCTGGTCCTGCTGGATCAGCCTGCAGGAGCAACTTAGAGACATCACCCTTTTGGGGAAAAACATGTGAACAAATTGAACAGAAAAAACATGTAGTTAATAAAAGTTAGTGTTCCCCTACGTATACTAACTTCTCACCTTAAATCTATTTTTTTTTAATATATATATATACACACACACACACTGGTAGTCTCTCTTTGTACATACATGATAGCCAATAAGAGCTACTACATAACTGGTAATGCCTCTAAAGTCTCTTGGACTGACACTAACAGAAAATGGTATTTTTAAAAGGTGCTCAGTTTTGCCTAACCAAACCAAGTAGTGTCACACAGCTATTGTAATTCGCAAATTCCTCCAGTACAGTATTCTATACTTAGATAGTAACATCTTGGCTCTCAACCAAAACCAAAAAAACCCAAAAAAACAAAAATAAACCAACCAAACAAAAAAGTCATTGAGTTGTAAACCTTTAATACTTCTGCTACCTTGCTGAGCAAATAGTTCATAGCTTTGACTACTTCTTTAAATGAACAATATCTATTATAAACCCATGAAAGCTTTTTGGCTGGGCGACTGCATCTATTTTCACGGGGCTCCATTAATTTTGGCACGGCTATTTGCAGAATTACTCACTGAGCAAACCTTATCTGAGTACGTTCTGGACTAGAACAACGCTATCATCTGCTTTGTATTTCTAAAACAACATCAGTAAAACAGTGAGTAAATACATTTTAAAAGTAACACAGTGTTACCCTGCTTTCCCTCAGAAAAATAGCTATAAGAATGGATAAGTTAGATTTTTGTTTTTAATTTTATGCATAAAAATACAAATCAGTATTATATTGTATCAAGTGTAATTACTTTGTGAAGGCTTCTGAAAGAAGCTTCCTCATTTCCCGCATATATGATATAGTTTTTAGAGTTACTGTTCATTCATTCAATAAAACTTTAATACCTGAGAGTATGGCAGAGAGTAGAAGAAATAATCATAAATTCATTGCTCCTGGTCAAAACTATTCTTTAGAAGCAGCACGGGAACTTTAACGGCAATTGCAATGACAGCATTTCACCAAGTGCTTGTAACGCAAGTCAGAATTTCATTTTATCCTTCATTCACATCAGTGTTGCAAGAAAAGCCTCAGTGAATGATACCATCCCTATTTTGCATCTTTACCAAAAAAACCACGCACAGTATAAAAATAATGCTGCACTGCAGAGAATGATTGTAATACAGGCTTTAGAAACAGCAATTTTTAACTAGTTTAGCAGAGAGTGCCAGTTTAATTTTCTGTTGTTCTTAAAATACAAGCTCTTCCCCACTTTCTCTAAAGCCATTCTAGCACCAGCTACCAAAGGCTCATTTATCAGCACTAACACTGGCAGAGTTTGCATCCACAGGATCTTTACTACAACATTTTTTTATATATTAAAATTTTCAACTAAGATTCCAGAGGATATATCCTGGCAGCTAGAAAATATTACAGCAGCAATAACCCAGAGAGCTATAGAAAAAAAAAGAATAATTACTAAGTTGAGGTGTGGACTCAGAGTAAGCAAAGGAGCAACTGCAGTCTGCCCCTAGCAGTTTAATAGTCAGCATTCAGCCAACTCTGAAGCAGCTGGAGATGGTCAGTGCTTGGGCTTTCCAAACATAAGCAAAACCATACATTCCGTCAACATGCTCCTAAGAAGTTACCAATGGTGCCTCTTGCAAGATGAATGACAACCACCACGTGGTCAGACAGATTTAGCCACTGCTTTCCCTTTATTTCATCAATCTACACTAGTGTTCACATCCCTGCGCAGCCTGGATGGTCAAACCACCTTCTATCCTTTTCAACTGGTATGAAAATGGGAAAAAGAACTCATATATAGGCTGAGCTAAAAAAGCAGGAAACAAGTTGTTTGTTGCAACAATTGAGACGTAGACTGAGAGAACGCAGTCCGCAAACGGCCGACCAGAGGCTGGAATCGGCAAAGAGCCCAGGAACACCAGGAACACCAAAGCAGAGGAATGGAGAGCACCCACCGTTCTTCCCTAACCTCACACTCTTGTGCCTACCACAGCCTCTGCTTTTAGTCTTCACCCTGCTCCGATCCCAGGCCACACGCAAGTTTGGAAATAGCTAATTAAACTAACCTGGAAGATAAAAGGAGTAGCCACAGCTTAGAGGTTAAGTGAAAACGGCTGGAAGTCATTCCTTTTATCACAGTAATAGAAATGAACCTGCAGAGCACACACGGTAACAGCTGTCATTCAGATAGGCTTGCAATAGGTCACATCCAGTCTTTCCAAGCAATGTTGCATATTTTAATAACATGGCAACAACAGTGTATTATTCAGTCCTTTTTGGAGTGAAACATATGAACAATGCAAGAAAGTGATTGTGCTTCAAACTATTTTTATTTACATTACATACCAGTAACCTGATAATTAAAGATAACTATTCACACCCCATTTTCCCTATGTAAACACTAGACTCAATTTCCATAAAACAACCTTCATTTGTAAGCGCTTTATGTGGTTAATTCAGAGTAAAGAAAAATCACACTCTGGTTCTCGCCTTAAGTTGTAAATTTTTAGCACTCTCTATTTTAACTTTTATGTCGTGAGGTTTCTCAAAAAATCTCACAAAAGCTGGCTCATTTAATAAGGAAGCCAGAATCTGTTCGAAGGCAAAAGACCATTCATGGTTCCCCCTCAAACTCTGTGCTCTACCACCTTCAGTCTGCTCAGAGCTGCTTTCCTCCTGCCCTTTGGTGGGGGTTTCAGCAGCCGCCTCTGTAACAGCACCTGGACTTTTGAGTGGTGATGGGGGACTCTGCAGTCTTCTCCCAACTTCTTCCATCTTCAGCAGAAGGCTGGTGACCACCGCTATAGCCCGATACAGCAGTTCCTCCTCAGGATCCCCGTGGAACAGATTGTACAGAGTTTTTGAGAACTGGATGAACTGAGACTACAGAGAGACATAGATGGAGGAGACTGTTCAGAGAACAGCAACACAACTGCCCTGTTTCACCACACGTCGTGCTCTCAATCCAGCTGCTGCTCAGCACCTGGTACAACAACTGCTCTAATGACAATATCAGCATGGACCGGCCCCAGTAAACCCAACTGTATCAGAAAGTCACTCTCTTCATAAGCTTACAGTTACGACAGTTTAAAAAAAAACACAGTCTAATGATTAATGTGGAGGTCTGAAATTTAAGGGAACTTACAAATCCTTTAGGAAACTACTAATAGGACTTAATGGATAAACAGCAGTCAAAAATAGACTTTAATAAGACCCAGGCAGTTTACCTGATTCATTCTTGGCAAATCCTTAATGTTTTCTTCTCTTTTAAGAAGTTCATCTTGCCATTGTTTTAGATATGCCTGAATATCAACCTTCCCCTTCCCTACTTGACCAAAAAAAAAAAAAAAGAGAAAAAAGAAGTGAAGAAACAAGAACTAAGAGCTTCCCATGAGGGATGAGGAGCAGAAGAACTGGCAACCTCAATGTCATTCCTTCCCAACAGAGTGGTGGGACCAAGGACTAAACACAACCAGAGTTTACATTACCCTCTCAGCCCCCAGAACTACACTTACAAAAGCGGATTTGATGTAAGCACTACACTAGAGGTGATGTTACTCAGTATTCTTTGCCAGCACAGACTTCCCCAGCTCAGCTCGCCCAGAAGACACACAGTTACCAAGTGCGTCTCCAGGATTCTTTACCTTTTTCTGGGCTGCTCTTCAAAGAATCACTTTCAAGACTATCCCCAACAGATGAAACTGCAGTTTAGGAGGAGAAAAAGAAGAAAGAGCTTTTTATTTGAGAAAGGAGGACCAATAGTTCACTTCCTTTTATCAAAAATTCCTTCCCTAAGGAGCAAGACCCTCACTGACCCATATGTTCTCAACACAGATTAGGCCACGAAGAAACCATGTGGTACCATTTGTATACTTTCTGTAAAAATAGAAGCCACATGAGAGGCTGGGGATAACAAAAGCAACTGCAATCAGTTATATCAAGCAAATAACCTTCATGATGGTCATGACCCATGTTTTGAACAGTGGTGAAAACAGCACCCACACACTACAGATAAGGTACTTTGGGACAGTTTTTGAAAACCAAAAAGGATCTGTCTTCCAAAGAAGGAAAACCTCACAGCTTTCCAAGCAAAATATTTTATCAACACCATAAACTTAGACCTCACAAAACTTTTTTAAAAATGGAAGCAAAGGATTTTGAAACACTTATGTACCTCAAAATAGTTAAGGACTTGGATACTCGATTTCTTGAGGAAGGAAATATCACCCCTCTATGCTGAAAAATGCTGACCAAATACACTTCCCTGTTTCCATGTAAACACCCATGGCCTTTGGATACAGTCATCAGACTCGCTACCCACTAATTCTACACTACTTTATGACAAGGTAACTATCTACAGAAGATCTTTGTAGAGGATTTACAGTGATATGATTGCCTGGCTTTACTGGTTTTCAGAAGAGAGCTCTCCATTTTTCACCACAAGATAACTAACAGATTCCTTCTAATATTCTGCAGGCAAAGCCTCACACTCTGGAGCTTACCACTGAGTTGGCTGAAGTGGATCAGCTCTTCTTTTGAAAGATCACCACCTTTGGAAGGGCTTAGAGATTCTACTTCAGTAAAAGCTGCAATAAATAAGTGAATAAAACGGTTTTAGTGCTCCCAAGCATTACCAAAGCACTGATGAAAACAAACAGCTTTGTACAGACAAATGGTCCCTATGAAGAGAAATGGTGTTGGGGCAGATTATGTCCTTCCCAAAGAATACATCACTCTGGACGAAATATACATCTGTATTACAGCTGTCAGACTGTACTGTAGTCAGGACTGGTGACAACAAAAAGTAAAGCTAAGAAAATAATAATAAAACAAAACAAAACAAACAACAAAAAACAAACCACAAACCAAAACCAACCAAACAAAAAAACACAAACAAACAAACAAAACCAACACCATGCAAAGATGAGAAAAGCCAGGAATAGCCCTCCCCAAGTGTCACCACCTCTCGCTTACCTGGAGGGATGTGCAACTTAAAAAGAAGCTTGAGTTTGTCAGTGAAACTTCCATTATACATGGTATCTGTTAGAGGAGAGAGGCAAGACTGTTCAACTGGACCAAACTTCAAAACAGCCTCATAACCTAAACAAATACAACCCAGGGAGGTTGGAACTGGACATTTGTCCTGTCTTCCACAGAGCATAATTAGAGATAAAGCTTAAGGAAGGCAGTATCACCTGCAGCTGAGCGTGGGGTTTGACTTACTAAAATGGAACCACAGCACCCAAGAAATACAGCACTAATGTCTTCTCAGCATTTTCCCTTTAATTTTTGTTTCCTGAACAATATCACTTGAAAAACAAGAAGGAACATAGTAGTAACTCAAGAAAACTTTCAGTTCCCCAGAGATATAAGGCATTGGTCATCTTGCATGATCTGTCTATGAGATGGCTTAGTATGAGGAAGCATTTGTCATCAACCAAACAGGCTGGGCAATGAGATCATACCATTTCCTAATTTTCTGATATTTTGGTGGTAAAGCCTTATTTACATTTAATCTCAAATAGGAGATTATTCTCCAGAAGATTAACTTCTCAGGAAAGTTACTAGTTTGTAAAGCCTTGTGTTAGCTATTTCATGTGAAATACAGACAAAAAAATGAGAGCACAGTTCCATAACTTAAAGCCTTTATCATTCACCCAAATAGCACAGGTCCCACTCTGAGGCTCGTAAATATACTTTGAGTATTTGGTTTGCCATTTAAGCAGTCTTTGCATTTAGTTTCACATGATAAAAATCAGACTATTTGACCCTAAATTAAGAGGCTAGTCTCCTTAGGCTCCCAATATAACATGTGGAAGATGATACATTCCAGGACTACTCCCAGGATGGAGTTCTCTTGTCAATCTGCTACATACATGTGTTGTTCTCATACCAAGAACACAGGCAAATTGTTTGAAGTTTATAAGGCAATTGGAGCTCTCGTCCATCAGTCTGAATGTCCACAATGCAAGTGAGTCTCTGTTTGCACAGTGTGACCAGGGACTCAAGAGATGACAGAGAACCCTGAATTGTTGGCAGTCAATCCGATATTGGTCAAGATACGGCAGACTGGCATCATGATGTTGCAAGACAGGACTATTTACACTCCAATAACAGGAAAGAAAGTGCTCCTTCTGCAAAGGAAAGATAAAATGTTAGATTTTCTGAAACAACAACTCTCTCTGGGTGAAAGATGTGAGAAGTTAACTATGTAATTTGATTTAAAGCTGACACGTAAAACATATGCTGAATCTTGCTTTTACCTCAATTTGTTAAAACAGTTTCACACCCATAACACAGTCCACCTTTAAGATGGATGGTTGGAAAGTGAGGAAAACGGCACATTACCTTGAATAATTCATAAAGCTCTTCAAGATCACTAGGACTGAATCTTACATCCTGGGACACAACACGTAGCTGAAACAAAATTAAGAGAAAATTAATGAATGAGACTTGCCTCTTTCGAATAAGCCTGTAGAATAAAGTTATGGGAGACTTAACCTTACATTAAAAGACACTGTTTGAATATTCCATATTTTGGCATGTTATAACTAGGAGTAAGAATAGAACTTCTTTTTTAAAGCAATCAGAGGATTATAGACTGAGAGAAATATTTTCTCCCAAATAAAGGGAGCTTAGAGCTAGTTACATTACTTGTATACATGGAGCCTACAACATGAAACTCAGTTTTTTGTAATGATATAACATATAGCTTCCTTTAGAATGGGCAAGTGCATGTTCAGCTCTCAACAGAGAAGTTGAATCTCCATTTTTTAAAATTAAAAAAAAAAATAAACGAACAAAAAACTTGTTCACAGCTTTTTAAAACAAAGTTAGCTCCAAGACCAGTTTCTATCCTCACAATATGTATGTTTTATAAAATGAAATAGAACAGTTATCTCAGCACAGCCAACAGCATTTAGTATCAGCTGCTACAAGCCACATTTACTATGGTAAGCAGCGATGCTTGTTAAACAGAGTAGTATTATCATCAGTTATAGGAAATGAGCCACTGGAGAAAACAGGCAAACAAAGGGAGCACCTTGCAGCCTCCACCTCCATTCAGGAGTCTGAACTTAAAGGATGATATTGGCAGCTGAACGCTACCACACCACACGCGTTACTGGACATCCACACACACCACAGACAAAAAGCCTTGTTGTACAATAAAAAAACAGCCTTGCAGTACAATAATGTCTTTGGGGACATTTGGGATTGCTTCCCAGAGTAAAAATGGAGGTGATTGTTTTACTGTAGCACTGTGGACATTTGACAGTGCTCTATGCCTCTAAGAGAAATGCATTAACAATTTAACAACAGCAGACAGAAATACAGGTCAGGCTGTTCCAATCAATGCGAAGTGCCAGTGATATGCCAGCCTTTGGAAGTTCTCTGTGATGGCATCACTTGTGGCGAGACCAGAAGGTCACGCTGTGTTTCACAGACCAAAAATGTCACAGGCCAAACATCAGTTAACAGACACCCTGCAGATGAGAGCGATTTCAGCATATAAAATTATGTATTTGGCCCCGGAAAATGTAGCTCTTCTCTGAATTTTCCAAAAGGGAATGAATTTTACCAGGGGGAAGGGTTTAGCTCTTCCAAGTCACTCACCACGTTCTGCTTGGTCGTAGCTTCCAATGTCTGGATCACATAAAGCCTGTTCCTGCAGCGCATGCTCTCCACATCCTCATATCGAATATCACCATATCTCTAAGAAGAAAAGAATCATTCCATGAAATCAACCGTTGCTAGACACATCTAAGCAGCTATTTTTTTCTTTCTTGCATCTAAGTACAATACAGACGTGGACACAAAACAAGATCCCAAAAACTCTTGAGCAAAAAAATCATTTATTAGAGTACTAACAACTCTGCTATCACATGACGACCACTACCACAGGGTAGCAAAGTGTGTATGTTGTCAGGGCTTGAAGTTCACTCTAGTAACATTAGGAATTAGCTGAAGTAATTTCCGAGCCGTTCTTAACTACCTCTGGAATTTCTGAAGGACAGGGAAGGTGTCTGAGCATTGGAGTAAAATAAGGACATTTACCTTTAAAGAAAATTAGGATAGTAGGCAGAAACTAGAACCAAGTTCCCAGATAAATCCCGGAACAAATTATTAAACAATTAAAATCTAAATAGAAACAGATAAGAGAAATCAAAACAGGCCAACATTTTTATCAAGATAATGTCAAATCAATTTAATCTCCTCATATGATGAAATGCTGTCTAGTGTGTAGAACTGAAACAGTGCGTAGGACACATCTTTACTTCTGAGAGGTTTTTGACACTTTAACAACATACGCAACCAGGAAGACATGGCCTAACCACAATCACCGTGCACCCTGTGCACAACTGGTTCTAATTCCAAAGTCTGAGAAGAAACGAGTGACAAATGAACAATCTAGGCAGGACTTTCAGAAGTTTCTCCACAGTGCGTTTTGTTCCGATTTTCAGCAATGCACTTCAAACAAGATATGAAAAACTGCAACAAGAGTCTGAGCATATAAGCTTTGGGGAAAGGCTAGAGGAACTGGCTGTGCTGAATCTAGAAAAAGAAAAGATCAGAGCTGAAAGGGTAAGTGATGAACAACAACAATCTGATCGCAACAAGGCACTGCAGAGAAAACTGCCATTGACTATCCTCAGTAGTGCTTTGTGAGCATCCAGCTACACTGGATATTAGGATATTTTCTGACAAGAGCGGAGAAACCCTACGATGGGCTAACGTTGTTGCAGATTCTCTTTTGCTGAAGAGTTTTAACAACATAAGACATTTTTCAAGGATGATCTGGACGTATGCTGGACAGGGAGCTGAACTGGGTGACCTGTGGGGTTCTCTTCCAGAACTGTACTGGTGTGTTCCTGTGAAGACCGCTACCAGCACACTTCTGACTTAGAACAAGGAGGAAGCAGAAACAAATTGCATCTCTGACTCAGAACTCATTCACTGGTCTGGCTTCTGCGCACTGATATTGTGCAATGGCCTCAGTAAGAATACACACAAGATATATAATCTAACCGAATTAGTGCGACGTGATAAAATGTTAACACATTCTTCCATTCATTAATTAAACATGACTTCTTCATACCTGATTAGACTTCCAAAGAATGAATCTTGCATTTGTGCCTGAGTCATAAAGGCATGAAACTGCACATCATTTTAAAATTCAGTTCTGTATCTTTTCACTTAATCGCATTTATCTCGTGAACACCCATGCGAAGCAACAGTACCACAAAGAACATCTCTGTTCACTTATTCATGATTTGTAAGTAGGCCTATCTGCAGAATGACAACTCTCCATTGCAGCAATCTCTCCATTTCGAAATTTGTTTTATTTCCTCAGTTATATGAAAATAAAACACTTCACCAGAACACAATTGTGTTGAAATTAACTGTCTGGTCAAAATGGGAAGCAGGACATTGACTCTCACTCTGTAACAGCAGTTCTCAAACGAGGGGTTGTGACATTTACCAGCATTGAAGAAATTTGGTTTCAACTGAAGATAAAAATTTGCATCCAAAATGAGGCTATTAGATAGAAATGGGGATACGGGCCTAGGAACAGGGCTGTCAGCTTGGAAGTGGCAGATTCGGGTTCAAGGATCTTTTCCCTCAGCTCCCCTTTCACTTACGGTGGGCTGAGCAGAAGCCTATCTACAAGTGGATTAATACCCTGATACGAATCATGCCAAGGTAGGAAATGCCTCATGATAGTCTGAAGACAAAAGGAGAAGGAGAAGCCAGACTTATTTCCTCCTGAGTGCAAAGCTGCAAAGCTAGAACTGCAGAAATCAAACTTGCAAATTTGGAAAGAACGTGCTAAAAGACCGTAACTGGTGTTCCTCACTCAACACATCTCACGACAGTCATTTAACCTGAAACTACTCAAGCACAGTTTCCCGCATGGATTGTTATGCCAAATGTTACCACTACCTGCAATGTGCAGTAACCAGTTTAGAATTATTATAGTAAATGCAAGGGCCGTTTCTGCTGTACTTTGTCATTTAGTTGACCTACTAATGAAGTGAATGAGGGTTGGCACTACCTGACCTGTGATGAACTTAGGGAACTCCACACAGGACAGCCTAGCAAGCACATTCCAGACAGTTCAAAAAAACAAAATAATACAAAAACAAACCTACCACATAACCTATAAGGTTTTCAGTGAGGTTCAACAAAACATAGAGCCCAATTTCTACCAATCTAGATAGATTTTCTACTCTAGTTTGCACAATGCAGCTGCACTATTTTTAAAGTAGCCCGTGCAAAGTAAACATTGCATGGGATGCACAAACATACCCACAGGAACACATACTTCATTTGACTCTCGGATCAAATCGGTAATGTCCACTTTGGGATGGTCACTCTTTGTGTCGCTGAGGTTGGAGCCCTGCTGCACAGCTGGAGGCAAAGGACTGTCTTTGTTAGTGACACTGTCAAAAAATCTGCACAAAGCAAACACACAAGAAATCAGCAGGAACCAGTTTATCTCAACAAAACAACAACAGCAGCATCTACTGAAGAAAAAGTGCGCAAAGAATGGGAAATAGCAAAAACATGAGTAGCACAAATATGCTGTAATAGTAACAAAGATATGTAAAAATGGGACCCAACTACCCAGAGAAGGTTGTAGAGCTGTAAAGTCACCTTCTATAAGTGATATAAAGTCCAAACACATTGTTTTTACTTTAAAATACACAAAATCGCGATGGTTTAGAAGAACTTTATGGAGGATGCAACTTTCAGAGGATCAATCACGCTTTCCAGCCACCCCTTCTGGAATTTTGGCCCAAGATGAAAACTTAATTCCTTTGAAGCACATGGAAGTCTTGGCCAGATGTCTTCTCAGCTGCCCCAGAATGACTTATCTATTTCCAATTGTAGCAGCTGCTACGCGCTCTGTAAGAATAACAGTTAGACTGATACCTGTTGAGAACACTGACTGCTTCTGCATCATCCTTACAAGTCAGCAACTTCTCCATGTTGTATTCCAGCACTGCGAGCCCCAGCTGCAAGATTGCCTTTATTCCATCATAGAAGAAACAGTCCACCACATTGACTGCACTTTCAATAGGCAGCACACTGATAAAAAGGGTAAGGAACCAGGAGAGAGAGACCGAGGAGAAAAAGGTCATGTCCGTCATGTGGCCTGACAACTGGGGCAGATGAACCCTGATGAGCTCCTCAAACACTGCCTGATCTACCAAGGCACCTGCAGGGAAAGGATAACAAAACCACCACCCAAATCTTAGTACAGAGAAACACACTCTTCTCCGAGCACCGGCCAGACGTCAAGCCCCCGTCCTCATGCGACTTTGTTGTAAAAGTGTGGAACCGCTGTGTCTGCTCCCTGGGCTGGACGCTGTGCGCTCTGTGCACAGGGCCACAGCCTTGCTGCGTGCTGTAAGGTGTGTTTGTGCTTTTGGGGGTGTGAGGCCACTTCCAGTGATTCTCCTGACAGCCAGTACACCTGCTCTGCAATTAGAGAAAAACTTCATATCCAAGTTTCTTCTAGCACATACACCTGCAAGTACCGAGTACGAGATCAAAACGTTGAGTCTGGACCTCAAGTAAAACTCTTTTTCCTTTATCTAAGCCAACTAAGTTTCAAATAAATAGTATGAATTGCAGTTATAATACCAAAAGAACAGTACAATAGTCTAATTGACTATTTCCTGAGTAGTTATGCCTAATGACAATATCTGAAAATCATATCCACTCCTACTTAAGGAAGAGTCTGGAGATGTTCTCTGTAACTTCCATTTTCTACTTCAAAATACTAAACCAAATGCAACAGTTTCTCTCCACTGTTCAGTCTTCAGCTCATTCCTTACACTTGTTCTTAATGAATGAACATTTATATTCAATTCTAGATAGAAAGACAGATGGATGTTACCAATGATTCGACGATTGAAATAATCGGGTAGCATCCTTTCACACACAGCAACCAAAAGCCAGAAAGCTTCCTCCTCTTTAGCATACAGCAGAAGTACTGATGTCAAAATATTCATTGCCTGTAACATTTAAATACGAAAGGAAGCATTTATGAGGAAACACAGTGAAAACACAACTGTTGCCATTTGTTAAAATGTGTATTTCTGAAAGCACTTTACAGCACGTTTTGAGTGCTAGGATAACTTACAGCCATGTCCAGTATAAGACTTGTACCTCTGTATTATTTAATATAGAGCATAGTATTTAAACTACATAAAAATATTTTTCAGTGCAAAAGTCTAGTAAGAAGGCATATATATGAAGTAGACATGACAGAATTTGTCCACAAATTCAAGTACAATGTAAAAACTCACGTCACATAGTGAGATGAAATCAGCAAAGTGAACCACTGAGCAAGAAATCATTACATATATATGTGACTGATTTTATGAGGTGCCACTAAACTGCCATCATGAGCTAATATTTAGACAACCAACACTGAGTCTCAAAACTGCTGTACCTGACAATATCCAATCTGGGGATTCCTGTGTGCATAAGCTGTAAGAACTCTCCTGAGCGCAGAAATTCCGGTGTCACTCTGAAAAGCAGGATGCTCAGGCAAGGAGCGACGTAAATCTCGTTCAATTTCATCAGTAGCTAAAGTGCAGGTTCCTAAGGACTCTTCCACCAGCTCAGTGTAATACCCAGGGTTGGATGCCATATCATTTACAGCACCTGCCAAAATATTGTATTGCACAGTATTAGAGGACAAGAGTAAAGTATCTACATGACTGTCTGCAAATTGTACACAAATTTTTGGTGACTACCGAGGTACCTCATGATCTCCAGATGTTACTGCAGTAATGTATCAGAGTAATTCTACTTAAATTAACTGAATTACTTTGAATCGAAACCAGAAAAGCGACATACAATAAGGATTGGAGGAAATCTAACTCACTTTGCATTATAAAGTTGATTTTTAATTACTTTTTAGTTTCACTGCAGGGAAAATTTTTTAAAAAGCCTTCCTTTTACCTACAATTTTGCCCAGGTTTTCTGGAAAATACAGTGCCTTTCCATTTGTAGAGCTGGAAACAGATTAGAAAAACTAGGCCAAGGTCTGATATTTACCTAATTAATTCCATAACTTTTATGTCAACACCTTCCAAGACAGAGATATCGGACTGGTAACAGAAGCATAAATGCCTTTGTAAACACTCAAAGAACACTAGCAAAGATAAATCCACGTTCACACATCCTCAAAAGGAACTACCATACAGTAGGCTGGATGAAGGGTATAAAATGCATTTGTCGTGATAAACAGATCCTCTGGAACAGCAGAAAGCTCTGCCCAAGGGAACACAGCGAGTACAGGTAGCAGGTAAGGTCCTGGGTGGCTCCTCAAAATCTGCAGCTCCTTTTCTGAATCCAACCCAGGCTTCCTGTGGGATGCTGCTCAAGTCACTGGCTGCTGCTTTTCTAGATGTTTCAGTGAGCGGGAATAGAAAGTGCACAGAGATGTTGTAAAGCGGTGTCTTAATTCCTTGGGCCTCCATTCCCTATAGTTAAGTGCTCAGATGCAGGTGTGTTCTACAGAAGAAAGCCACAAAAACACACTCAGAGCTTTGGCAAGAGATCCCCTATGTGTGAGAAGGTCCACAATTCCTGCACGTCTCACTCTTCAGACCAACCAATAGTGTATAGCAAAGAGCTGCCGACAACTGGGGCCAGATTCTCTGCCAGGAAAACTACTTTTTTTTTCTGTGTCTGGTAACATTATCCTCTTAGAAAGCTTAAATCAAAACAATTGACATGCTTTTCTTTTTAGCAAGTAAAGAGGCTTTGTGGAAACTGATTGTACCCTGAAACAGCATTTATTCTTATCATTATTTTTCAACTGAGTTTGTTATAAAAGCAGCAGATGCGGGTTTAGTTTGAATCAATGCAAAACAAAATAATAGACAAAATGATCCCGTTCATCATTTTGAAGTGTCTTTCTTCAGAAAGATTTGGATAAATTGCCAGAAGTAAGAGCATTTGTTGTCAGACTACTTTCATCCATTAACTACAACATCTGTACAGGAGAATCCACAAAATGAATCAGTTATACTTGTTATGCAATACCTGAGAAGAGTAGCCAGAGCTCTCCTCTTAATGCCTCCGGGATGCCTCTTACAACTAGGTCTCGAGTCTTCTTTGTTCGAAACATGGTGACGCCATGTCCCCGTTCCACAAAAAGGATGTTCCAGGACTGTTCTTTCATTTTTTCTTTCAACTATGAAAAGCAGAAAACAAGAAGCATTAACTATACTGACCAAATTTTGCTCTCGGTTATATTCATATAAACTGAAAATGGCAGCGCTGGCATCAGTTTTGATATGTGAAATGAACACTGATGAAAATCAGAGCAAAATCTAACCTGTGCATAGTATAAGTGTGGAGTACAACGTGACCTCCTCCATGACCTACATTCTTTAGAGTACAGGATGTTTCAAAAAGATGGACCCAATTTCAAACGGAAGTGATTTCAAATTGGGTCCATCTTTTTGACACACCCTGTATATTATTACAAGAATGTCTATATCAGATCAGACAAAAGGTAAATCTAATGCAGTATCTCATCTTACAAAAACCAAGAGCAAGTGCCACGGGACAGTATGGTCAAGCAAACACCTACAAAATCCTCCTCCATCCTCCAGCAAACAGAAGCACAGGCACCTCTTGCAGCAGAGGCCATCTGTGAATTGAACAGCACACAGCTTATTTTTCCCTGTAATTTGCTTTGCGAACACAGACAAACCTGCCACCTTTAACTGCCCTTGAAGCCCCTTGTTGCTGTATTAAGACAGCAAACAACCACTCCCTTTCACCTTTTTCAAGCCACTCCTAAACTCAACTTTTTACTTCCCACTTCAGAATGATTCCAACCCATAAACGGCACGCAAGCTGGATTTCAACTGAAGTCATCACCATCTCTATGTTATGTTCCGTTGTTCACTATTCTGCTAAACTTCTTTTAAATCAATAGGTAGGCAGACTTATTCATTCCCTCCAGATTGAACCATCTGCAGCTTTAACACCACATAAGCAAAAACTACATTATTATCAAAGGACGACAAAGCACTAGGGATTTAAAGGGAGTAAATGAACAGTGATAAAGCAGTAAGACAGGCAACCACTGCAATGTGCAACTGTGCAGACAAATTCTGCCATCATTGTTTTCCTGAGGTGTTCAAAAAAGTCATTGCCTGCATAATGGATAAGAAAAGTCAACATCTGACATCATTCCTATGGCAAAAAAATTAGAGGCACAGTAAAACTTCCTCTTGTAAGATTCTTTTTCAGGTATTTCCGTGCAAATATATATGTGTTTGTATGATACAAACATACATGCAAATAATCTGCATATTGTAACTTGGGCTGATATTAAAATACCCCATTTTTTGTTGCTGTTTTGTGATAAACAGCGTAACATTTTCTTGGTAAAGGGTAAATCAATAGAAGGGAAAAAAATGAAATCGAATGAAAGCAGTAGAAAAGACAATCAGGAAAAATACAGTGAAGAGAAGGTTCAGATTGCTCCTGTGTGGTGGCAGGTTTCTCTGTGCTAATTTGAGAGCTCTAACAAAAAAACTATGCAAAAAAGTATTTGGCCATGATGGTGCAATAGAGTCAAGCAAGTGATTTTTTTGCCAAGTCAGCTCACTGTCACAGATACCTGCTTAATTACTCTGATAAGTTAACATACATGCATCAATTTTAACATATCTATAAACCGTTCTTTGCCAACAGCAATAAAAGTGTACTAACACCACTACAGATGAAATTATATCCCACTGAAACTCAGCAGGCAAAACAGCTTGCTTCCTTTTTTTGATTCATCATGTTTTCTTGCATTATATTAGTTGACAGATTTGGAACAGAACGGCTACAAATGGTGGAAAGTACACAGAGGGACAGCATGACACCAGTGTCATCATTTTCACGCAGTTTCTCAATCTTTCCTCAGCTTATTTACATGAGCTCCAAATAACATGAGGTTAGAATCAATAATCAGGAAAGTCTGCAGGAGAGTGAAGTCTTGTTGGATTAAAGAGGGGAACTAACAGCTGAAAACACTTACACCCATATAGGTTTTAGATTTAATCAAGTATTTATCAATCAAGTAGAAAGTTTTTACAAACTAGCAGTTTCTGTTAACATCAAAGACAACAGCGTAGACGTCTGAACTTCAGCAGGACCAGCCACGTAAGTAAAACCCGCTTTGCAGAATGAAAATTCCCATTTCAGACAAGACTGAAGTTACAGGCATTTTAGCCACAGAGTAGAAGGAGGCAGAGATAGTAGAAGCAGTGAAATAGATCCTTCATGAAGTACAAGATTACTAAAACTGTCGGCGATGTACCTAAAACACAATTCAGCTTCTCTGAAGCAAAGCAACTGATGACCGGGTGCTCCAGGGCTGGGGCAGGGTGAACGCTGCCACTGTATTGTCTGTGCATGCAGCAGTAAGATTTAACATTGTTAAAGCAAAGGTGCCAAAAGTAGATTTTGGCTACTTTTGTTCAACATGCTATAATAAGTAGAACTCAAAAATCTGGATTCCCTTTTCTCCTGCCCAAAGGGTGTTTATTTTCTGATATTTCTAATATAAAAAATTCCATATCCTAATTCACCCAGTTCTGCTGAAAGACTTAATTTTAAAATAAAACCTGTCTTCTTGCAGACACTACAGAGAAGCAAAAATATGATGTCCTACTGCAAAAACAATTAAAGAAACATTCTCCAGAGCATAACTTTGTTAGACAGAAGCGTAAAAGAACGAAACAAGGAAGAAATGAAGTTAATTTCTAGATAACATTCTCCTTGTCCCCAAAGAGTTTGTAGTGACTTTGTATCTTGACAATTCAGACAGATACGAAACATGTTCACTATCATGAAACAAACAGTCAGTTCTTCCCTGAGGGGTGGAAAAGCAGGAGGAATTAGCTCCATGAAGATAAGGCATATCATTATGACACAACATGAGCAGAAAACTGAATGGAGCCATGAAGCAGCGCCCTGTGGATTCCAAATACAGACAATGCAGATGAAGGAAGACTGGCAAAGCCCCAGAGGAAATCAGCAGCCTTGCTGGAATACAATCCTTTCCAATTAGACTCTGAACACTGTTGGCCATTTTATCTCTTACCATTTTAGGCTCTAGATTCTCAGTATCCTGAGGATGATAGACGGTCATTAGGGCTTCTGTACCGACAGTTCTGCTGTTATCTCTCTGAGCCATTTTTGATGGTGCCGCATCAAAATCCTTTGGACTGTCCGAGGCAGAACTAGCTGCAACCTTGAAAAAAAATTTAACAGTGGTAGTTATAAACGCCAAACAGTCCTTCAAGAAGCAGCACTGACATCAGGAAGGGTTTTGCTTCTAGATCATCATTGTTTATCACATTAAGTTACAGGTATCAGATACGGACTTCCAAAATAAATGAAAAACAGCAGTCCCTACTCTGCACAGCTGGGCTTTAGGAGGCTGCACTTGGAAAAAAAATCCATCTCTACAGCCATAAACTCAATTATGAAAGGACGAATGTTGACAATGAGAACTGTAACAGACAGGGAGGCCTGACCATCCATCACCACTGAAGTCAAAAGAAAAGCATTCATTTAAACAGAGCCATATATTGAGCTACACAGAAGTGCTGAGAGCATTTAAAAACCAGCATTAGAAGCTGGATTGTTTTTCAAAACCTGATGGAAAACAAAGTAAAAGAACCAAAACCAGAATCCATTCACAGTAGCACCATTGTTTAACACATTCTCTTTCATATGGGCACAGAGTTATTTATTTTTCCATGCCTTAAACCCAGAGGTACATGACTATGTCAATATAATGCAGATATAACCAAACCAAGGTAATCTAAAAGGGAATGCCCCTGAGCAGCAGATCTTACCCCCAGGGCTGTGCTGTACCCTTCTCAGCTGAGCATTTTTGCTGCTATCAAACTATCTCACTTTTAGTAATCATTTTTTCCTTCTAATCCTTAAGAATCAAAATCTCAAGAGAGAGATTTTGCTGATACACTGATATTTTCTACCAAAAGGCCCTTATTTGTACACTTCTCCACTCTTACAACTGTCACTTCAGAGACTACTCCAGCTGATTCCATTTTTTCAGGGGAAAATTTTCAGGGAAGAGATACAGCAATTATGTAATCCTTGTAATGGATGTTTTGTCATTGTTTTCTCATTTCTCCTGCATGAAATACTTACATGAATACATGAAATACATCTGAATACTTTCAGATTTCTTCACATCTAGAAACAACCTTACAATCACTCCATCAACTTCCTGAGTCGAATAGCTGGCAAAAAACACTACAGCTACACATAATTTTCCATCAGACTGGTGGACTTTTGTTTTAATGTGAAGAGTCTGAAGGCAAGAGATAGGACCATGATTTTTAAAGAAAAAAGAAATACTTATACAACTTGAAATCTATAGGTACAGCAGACACTGTTACCCATCTTGTGTCTAGATTCAGACTTACATATAGATGTATTGCATTACACAGCAAAACACTAACAACAATAGATAAACTCTTAGTAAGTCTAGACAACTTATGCCTAGGAGTAGGTAATAAAACAGAATTAGCAGAGCAGCTACCTCTGCATTTATGATGTGTTGTGGACTTGAAGTTGCATTGCATTTCATTCTGAGCTTTGCCACAAGCTGTTCGAAATCTCTAACCTCCGTGAAACGAAAAGCTGTTTTTCCTTTGGTACTAATGCTGACTCCTCTGTTGGCTGGATCTGCCTTATCCACCCCTGTGACCTACAGAAGCAAGGACACATAAATTAGGCAACAAATTTTACCAGCTTACTTCTAAAAGAGAAAACTTGTTAAAAATACATGAGTACAGGAAACAGTACTATGATGCAACACACAGGTAGAATTAGCAACTCAAGTAACAAACTCACTAATTTAAAGCTCAGTGGTCTGGAGCTATTTTAACACAAGATAATAACTATTACGTGGTAGATTTTCAAAAGAGTATCAAAAATCTTTGGAAAGGTTTTCCCAGCTGTAAGTGCTGAGCTTTTTTGAAAATCTCACCTCCTTGTACCTGCTGGAGCTGTTACTCTTTTCTCTTGCCATCCAAAAGCAGACCAAACATGGCTTTTGCAAGTAATCAAAGGAATCAAGCTTCATAAGAATGAATTTCCAGTGAGAATACCCCTTCAAAGACAGCTGTCATAACACACGACAGCTGGAGCTGATTTTAATTGCCATGTTGGAACAGTTAAGGATTAGAGCAGTTAACACACTTTAATAATGCAAGTACAAGTGAGACAATCACGAAGAGCTAGACTGACTGCTATTGTGATGCTTTTATATCATTACAGATAGAGAATGAAATACCACCGAGCTAAAGGTACTCTGCAGTACGCTATCACTGTGTAATAGTGAGGTGCCAACAATCCATAAGAAAGAATTCAGAGTCAGCTCCTTTAACTCAGCCTCTTCTTGTTTTCACAGGTTATGAAAGTGTCTATTGTTTGCAGAACTATTTCTAGACGATCAGTTAAACTGCTTTATCTGGGAGAGGAACACCACGTGTATTGCTGCGATTGGCTCAGCTCACCCCTCTCCATCAGGTGTTTTATGTCAGGCAGTATGTACACAGAGTATGCAGAGCAATGACAGAGAAATTACAGAACCTCGTTAATTTTTAGGAGACTGTAACATATGCCTTGGTGCTGATCAAAAGCTTTTGACACTGGAAGACTGAAATGTGGCAATGTCCCAGGGCACATGAAGCCAAGAGAGGGATGAAGGGCTTTTTTTTTTTTCCTCAGAAGTTACTCCACAGTCTAGCTATAGTACTCTATAGAAATATGAATGCTGCATCCTTTAAATATGGTCCTTATTCAGTCTGTTGAGACTATCAGCTGTAGTGGCACTGATACACTGACAACTGTCAATGGATTTTCCTACAGACCTTTGCACAGGCAGCACCGCTCAACTGCTGCAAAAAGAATCGCACTACTGAGCTAAGAAATAAACACAGCAGAGCAATTGTTAACCTTCAGGCTCCTCTACCTTCTCTAAATCTTTACTTTTCTTATCTTGAGAATCTCTCATTCACTCAACTTCAAGAATTAAGCATAAGCTTTTTCAATTATTTAAAAAACAAACAAACAAAAAAAAATTACAAAATTCGATTCTGTACCCAGCTACAGAAATCAGAGTAAATAGAAAAGGGAAAGAGGATACAGGGAACAAAGCTGAAACAAGACAGCAGTTCTACAAACCTACAAACAGAATTCCTACATGCAGTATCCAAGGTAGGGGGAAACATGTGACACCACATAAAGTAAGCAGATTCTAATGAAAATCTGCTACACTGGCATTAAACTACACAAGTGCAAAACTTCGGTGTAACTGGCTCAGACCTGTAGCTTGCATTACCTCTCTTAATGGAATGATCACACTGCAGAGGCTGCCATCCTGGCTGGCAAAGCAAACGTAGTTTTCTGAAATGCACATTTTCCCATGGGTGTTGTAATGACTGAAAGGAACCCATAAGAAGCACTCATGAACTTCCTTCAAGGTCTCTTCTTTGGGGAGTCTGAAGAATGCGCTAAACTGCTCACTGTGGGCACGGCTCTCTAGGCCTCTATGTTAAAAACAGAACAAAAAAACAGGGTAAGAGACACAAAAGAAAAATTAAATCAGTTTTAAATGTCCTTACAAATACAAAAGTTAAAAACACTTTGGGAAAAGACAGTAAAATATCATGTTCTCCCATAATCCATGGGCTCTGTCTGGAGGGTTCTATGTTTTGCTTGAAGATGCAACAAAGGGCAAGACTACACCTACCTATATACACCCACCTAGCAAAGTCATTAAATACTTAAACACTTCACTAAGCAGGAATAGATGCAACCATGTTCTCACACAGTGAAGCACTTTGCTGAATCAGGGCCCACAGGCAGTGCAGAAAAACATACTAATAGCCCAAGCTGCTCTGTTTCCTCACCCATCAAAATAGTCCATTTAACCCTAAAACAAGTTTGGGCTTGACAGAGGTTAATTAGCTAGAAGTGTAGCACATGTTATCAACATCTGCCGTGGGGTAATTCTTCACAAATAACTGCAGCCAGAAACAATGTTTTGGTTGTAAAGCAACATCCCTCTCTGGCACTGCTAACGAACTGAGCTCCCAATTACCAAGGAAATACAACCTAAAACGGGTTTTATTATTACCGTACTATAGAACTAAATAGTAATATATTACCTCTTGGTGATCTGCAAGGGGTCATGAAGGACTAGGTCATTTTCAAATGTCTCCTTGTCAAAAAGTCTCCTAACAGCATAGTTTGCCAGCTGCTCCATGAGAAGGAATGTTTCACTGATGTGCAAAAACATGGAAAAATAGTGATCTTCCCCACGGGAGCAGACATGAATGCTCTCTGTCAGAATCACATTGGAGGTCTTCTCAAGTTTTGATATTTCATCCCAGGAGATAATAAGTTTTACTGAAAACACAAATATAATCAGACATGACTAACTCCTCATGAGCTGCTACCTACGTACTAAAAAAAGAAAAAAAAAAGCAGTCAACAGCACTAATAAAATATAATTAAGCAACACAGTTTAATGATAACCCACTTGGAAGGGGCCACAAATTCACAAGCACAAAAACCAATCTCTTCACAATTCCTTTAAAGTAATTCCATTAGAAAAAATTTTATAGAAGACAAACATTCAAGAAAAACACACTATGTATGAAAATACAAGCTTACATCACCTTCTCTTCACTCTCATGTGAACGTGCAAATTGCAAACAAACACCATCATATAAGCTACCCCACTTTAAGAGTTCACATATAGGGCTTCTTAAAGTAAATCAATCATCTTCTGAAATTTAGAGGAACTATGACCTATAGCTATGACACTTCTCAATACAAATGAAAATTAGGTTAGAAAGGATCCTACTGTCTTTGTGCTTTCTACTTCTCACAGTTACAGCTCACACTATTAGAGGCATTTGTTTGGGCATCTCAAACTAACTTTACACAGGATTAAAAAAAAAGATAAGTGCAATTATCACCAGTGCGTAGTGTGCCCATGTGAAAAATTAAGTCTCTGTGTGTGAAGAAATAACTGGAATCCTCACAGACTGAATTAATATGCAGCATGAACTAATAATGACGGACAACTTTTAGTTACAGTCAACTGCAAGAGATCTGCCTTCTCTCTAAAGATTATGTAGACAAAGAAAACTAATGGACATTGTGTAGTAAGTCACACAAATGTATTCCTTTCCATAAAGTATTTTATGTTTGCAGTTTTTTCTATTCTGTATTGACATCTGCTCATAGAGCAAAATATCCCCCTTCACAATAGCTCCCTTAGCATGTAGGAAGAATTCTTCCAAATCTGAAAGATAAACAGTAAAATCTGACAGGATTAGGCTTAGCATCAAGGATTACTTACTTTCTGCTCCCAGCAAAAATGAATAAAAGCTAAGGAAGTTGGTACTAAGATAAAGCCATCCTTGACAGGGCACTCTGCCCTTCCAGTAACTGCATGAGTAATAGGTAACCAACTTCTCCTGCTCCGGTAAGCCAAAACACTTCTCAAACTTCATAAGACCTTCACGAAACTTCTCGGGATCATCTTCTTTTACAAAAGAACCTTTTCCCTCTTCAGCAATCAAGCCCTAAAACAAAATGACCAGTTGCTTTATATACGCATCCATGTGGGTGCATGCCATATATGCCCCTGCACACATACAGCACAGCATTCTCCTAACGGGACAGTAAGTTTTAGAACACGAAGAATGGTCTGAGGATCAAAACACAGGTCACAAATCAAATGCGCTATTTCCGACCCATCCACCAAGTTTCCCACACAACTCAAGCAAGACACACATTCCCAGGTCTCCTCTTCTGAAATAGATGCTTTCCTCATTTAATCACAAGAACTCCTGGGCTAAATATTTAGCATATACAAAGCGAACTGTTGCACCTTCACAAAAATATACCATATGCTTCCCAGGCATTATTAAAATTATTATGAAATAATTTATCAGCAGTTTAGACCACTATCTAAAGGCACCTGGTGTATCAATTACCAAGAATAGTTTATGTCAAACAACCTTATTTAACTGTGAGGCAGATAAAAAACAACAATGGAGTGTGTCCAAGTTAACAGCCATGCACTATTCAATCAGAAGTATGTAGCATTACAGTGCTGCCCTTTGATATTCTAAAGAGGATGTATTATTCGTGTACATTTAGAGGAAAAAAATACTTAGCCCTTCCCAATTACATTATGTGCCTGTTACTTACTCTTATCTTTCCCTGGACAAAGCTCGTAATATCTTCATTTGAATCAAATACTGATAAAGTCTTCATAACATTGTCTTCTAACCATTTCCAGTGCTCTGTTATTTCCTCTCTGCTGGCTCCTGATTGAAAGAGAAAGTTAATATTACTTAAAATTAGAACAGACTTCAATAATTTCACTAAAAATATTAATCAAGAGCATACTTAGCAAATTCCTGATTCACAGAGTAATCAAGATACACAAGTCCAAATCACAAGTCTCAAATTTATTGTCCAACTCCAGTGTACACTAAAAATGTATTTGGTGTACATTAAAAACGTGCACTGCTGTGTTTTTATCTTTCAAGCCCTTTACACAGCTGTATTTCTGGCCTTTACATTCAGAAGCATGCCAGCTTTGTCAACATGGTGTGGCTCAGTGCTGAAGCCTGAACTGGACTGACAGTTCCTTCAGCTCAGCGGTACCTCCCCAACACAGACAGCACAGCATCGCTAGAACACTCCCAGTCTAACAGTCCAGAAGGTGGGAAACGTGAGATCAAATTCATGAGATGAAGAAGAAAATGGAATTTGCGCCTTTGGTATGCTCACCTGCAAGCAGAACTCCAAGACTTAGAGCTGCTGTGCCAAATCCCTTCTACCAAGTGTAAGGATGTAAAGCAAACATCACCGTAACCAAGAAGGCAGCCAAGATTTCTCTTTGGATCCATGAAACAAGCATTTACGCTGCTTACAACAGTCACTTACTACTTACTTGTGAACAGGTCATGGTTTTATCCCATTCTCTATCAAGTCACATTTTAACTACACCTCTAACCACTCTAAAGCTTAGGCAACTGCCATTCAGGAAACAATAACGTTCTGCTTATGCTGTAATTCCAAACAATGCATTGTTTCCATATATCTGCAAGCAGAGGAGTAACTTAAGAAACCTGTTATCAATAACCACAAGGAATGTACAAACCACAGATAGAGCCAAGATAAAATTCAACGTTCAAAAAATATAAATACTGCATTTTCAAACACATAAGATAGAAGCCAGCCTTCTTACTTTCTTTACTTTACACTGCTTTTAAATCTAGGTTTCAGAGAGCTGGCACTTACTATATGGTGAATATCACTGCAACTTTACAAAAAAGAAAAACATTTCTCACGTGAAATCCTCAGAAATACATTTAAATTACTGGTTTACTTCAAATAGAAAGGAACAATCTTACCCACTAGTTACTTTCACAATTAGAGAAATGTGGTAGGCCAACTTCAAAATGCTTACAGTAATTCATCTTATTCTTTTCATATACTCAATTACAAATTATGCAAGTGGTAGTAGGTAATAAGCAGAGATGATACCAGTGAAACAACAGTAGAGGTCCATCAAGTTCAATACTGAGTCAGTTCTTTAAAGACAGGTGGCTCCCCATCAGTGGGGGACAGGGAAAGAATTTACATGAGTCTGAATAAAGGGATACTAGAATATAAATTATTGGGCAGTTTCATCCTCCACAGGAATGCTCACAAACAAAATCAGTCAGGGTAATCACATACTACCAATACCCCTAAGCAAGAACACACCTTTACCAATTTCTTTTTTCTCAATTTACTTTGTAAAGACTAATTAAACAACTTTCAGTGGACTTGAAAGAATTAGTTAAAGTTGTCTTGGGAGTGAATACGAATTGTTCTAATTATAGTTAAACAGTTAGACTACACAGGGTGGATTTGCAACAACACTTTAAAAATTATATGAAGAGTAATTAACATAGCAATTAGCTTGCAAACTAATTATTTTTCTCAGACTACACATGTAGACCAATTATTTGAGTCACAGTGGGAATCAGAGGCACAGATGTGACACAGTAAAGATGCAACATTTTAATACATATTTAAATTATTTAGGACGACTGTTTCAGATCCCTAATATGTAATAGCAGGGACAAAATGTAGTCTTTTCTATTTCTTCACTTCACAGAAGGAACGATCTGTTTTCTAACATGAAGTACAACTACATTATGTAGCCTTTTGGTGTAATGCATACTTACATAGCACAAATTTAAGATAAATTCAGTCCTAAAGTGAAGATTATCCTTTGTGTTTTCCCAAGGGCTGACCTGATGGCATTAGAATTCCCCAGAGTATATTTCCAACAAATTTATCATAATACCCTTTTAAAAGCCTGACACGAATCAGTTCTCACTTCTTCAGAAGTAGTCCTAAAATTTTATTTACTGCCAATTCACAAACTGTTCAAATTCTATCAACCTTATAAAACTGCCCTTTAAAGTGACATGTACAGAATTACACTAAATTGTTATTGAACAGTTCTCTCACTGACTACTGCCCTTCAGAGAAGAGCACTGGAGCACTGTGACCAACTCTGGAGCCTCAGCACAGGACAGACATGGACCTGTTGGAGAGGGGCCAGAGGAGCCACAGAAACGACCCGAGGCTGGAACAGCTCTGCTGGGAGGACAGGCTGAGAGAGCTGGGGTGTTCAGCTGGAGAAGGCTCCAGGTAGACCTTAGTGCAGCCTTTCACTCCTTAAAGGAGGCCAATAAGAAAGATGGGGACAGAGCTTCAGCAGAGCCTGTTGTGATGGGACAAGGTGTGATGATTTTAAACCAAAAGAGGGGAGATTCAGGCCAGACACGATGAAGAAATGTTTTACACTGAAGGTGGTGAGAGCCTGGCCCAGGTTGGCCAGAGAGGTGGTGGATGCCCCATCCCTGGAGACATCCCAGGCCAGGCTGGACGGGGCTCTGAGCAACCTGAGCTGGTGAAGATGTCCCTGTTCATGGCAGGGGTGGCACTGGGGGAGCTTTGAAGGTCCCTTCAACCCAAACTGTTCTGTGATTCTAAGTCCTTGCAGAGTATGAACAGGATCAGATTAGCATTACACTATGAAATGTGTAAACTACTAACTAAAGACCTACAAGAGCAAATCTGTATTTAAAAAACAGCTAACTGTATAGAAAACAGAGAAAGAGGCACAATTTTTCATTTAAGGTGAAGCAATGAAGATTCATAATCAAGCAATAACAGCAAAATCCAATGTAACAACTAGTGGAATTACTCATGCATGTGTTTGCAGAATGTTAGATTTCCTGCAAAGCTCAGCTTTTGCCACAGGCAACTAAAAGGAAGGCCTAGAACCCAGAGAAGTCCCAACAGAGTTCTATTTCTTTAAAGATCACTACTAATTAAAAAAAAAAATTAAAGCAAGGAAAAATAAGCTTAAACATATGGTTCTTTTTCACTGTAATTGTAGATGTTTTCAGAGTTTAAAAAAAGCCCAAGAAATGGATTAATTCCACAACAATGACTTTTTAGCATTAGACCACAAGACAATATTCATTTCAATACAAAGACAAGACCATGACTTAGAAGAAAAAACAGTGATGCATGTAAGGAACAAAAGGGCCTTCTCAACTTGTGGAGTGGATGCCCAGCAGTTAAGCAGCCTGTATAAAGGAATTAAGACTTTATCTTCAGGACAAGTGGCAAAACTGAAAAAAAAAATATTAAAATTTAAAAAAATAAACCCATGCACACTATCAAAAAGCACGCTCTAGGAAAATTCACATACTCTACTCTCAAGGTTAATTTTCTATTCCATTTCCTACTCATTAACAACACAACATGAGAAAGAGAAAGAACTTCTTACACTATGAGAGCAAGAGATAATGAGGAAGAATTCAGCTCCAACCATGATGGAGAATCTGGCTCATTTTAACAAGCAAAGATAAAGTAGGAAAAAACACCATGATAAGCAGCTTCCATTACTCCTATCTACAGCACATTTAATACTCCCAAGGGTCAAGTTATCCTATCACCCTGAACTGTTACAAGCTTGCAGCTTACAAAAGAAAAGATTGTGCCTCTGTTATTCTAAGAGAGCACCGAGGCTTTAGTGAAGTCCCACTGCAGAGACCAGGCAACCCAAAGCTGTAATATAAAGAGTTCACAGACATAGTCAGAAAAACTGGAACCACACGCTACTGTCCATCTCCGGTTTGCAAACGATTTTAAACCCTTTAGAGATCACAAGAATGAGTAATGATGTGAGAGGACTAACCCAAAAATGGATCCTGTACTTTGAACCCTCATTTTGCACTTTATAAACTCAGTTTACTTCTAAACCACAGTACATACCGCATGCAATGGACCAGTAGACTTGAGAGTCTGGTGTCTGATGCAGGATGCGAAATGGGGCGACTTTCGATGTAGAATCCAACACCGCATCTAATGTTCCCACGAGAAGACCTGTTGCGATCAAGAAAATGTATACAGCAGAGTGAAAGTAAGGTTTTGAAACATACACTTGCTTCTGATTCCTTTCTTACTGAACAGGAATGCGCCCAAGTAAAGACTAATGAATGCTGAGAAAATAAGAAGCACAAATGGGTAAAGCAAAAAGTGCTCCCAGAGGAACCTCTTTGGGAGGTGACGATATTTCGGTCCAGTAAAAGCCATTATAAACCTAAAGTGAGGGTGAAGAAGGCTTTTGAGATAACCCCTTAGAAGCGACAGCCGTATAGTATAGTAAACTAGAGTACAACCTGAAACGTAACATGGTAGTTCCCAGCCTTCAATGAGAACAAGCAGTAATTGAACTGCCTCTTAATTAGTCATTTACTGTTGTTCTGTTTTCCAGTCACAGGAAACAGCTCTGAGGAGACTGCAACTCCCTTATGCCT
This sequence comes from Pampusana beccarii, assembly GCA_013399365.1. Taxonomy (NCBI): domain Eukaryota; kingdom Metazoa; phylum Chordata; class Aves; order Columbiformes; family Columbidae; genus Pampusana; species Pampusana beccarii. Next base: position 218,356 of record VWYH01010065.1, read on the forward strand.
GAATTTTATTAAAATCCCACCGTCTTACATGAGAACAGTGTATCATATTTTCTGTACATACAAAGTTTTGCTGCTCATACCACACTATAGCTAGAAAATGCTTGCCATTCTTCATAGTCTGTCAGATGACTCCTACATAAAGTATGGAACACTAATATTTCATCCTACTATCACATGCATAAGTATATTACATAAAGTGCATTATTCCCATATAGATTATATACCCCAGACACAATGGCCATGTCACCTCCAGGCCAGTAGATACAGAATTAGCTCCTATTAAACAGAGTTGTGATCAAAATATATTGATTTCATTAATGAGACATACTTTATCTCTCCATAACTGGGAGCAAAATTTTCCTGAGAAAATGAGTATGCATTTTATCTTGACTGCCAAAATCATTCTTTCTGCACAGTAATAAAGACATTAACCCAGATATATTAAAAGTTCCTTTCAAATCTAAGAATCAGGGAATTCTAAAAGAAGAAGAAAAATCCACACAGAAAAAATACAAGCTTTTGGATCCTGATGCACATGTAAAACTTTTTCTTCTTGTTACAACAGAAACAAAAATACAAGCAACAATATCTTATACTTCCTTCCTGTATTTCCTGTGCTTGCCATCCGTCTAGCATGGCCACATAAATGGAAAGTTCAACTAAACCAAAGCTGCCAAAGCAATCACACAGAGCCTGTATGCTCCTACAGAAGAACTGCAAAATAAGAGACAAGATTACCCCCCAAAATATGAGAGACATAATTACCCAAAGACATGATGCAAAGTCTGCTCCAAAAACCTGCTGAGATCACAGATGCAGGGTATTCCCCCCAAAAAAAACATTATTAGGGTCGAGAGCTTATATGTAAAGTTAATATATCCCTTATAACACCTCTAAGTACACTTCCATGTTTAAGGGAAAATAATCTTTTCATTCAGGTCCTTAATATCCCACAGAAGCATTAGATTTAGATTATTTCAAATGCATTCCTCAAAAGTTATTTCAGAATTTTTAGGTTGGCTTCTGGTACTTTTTGTTCTACTTTCTTTCCACTAACCCCCTCTCAAATTCTGAAAAATAACAATTGTGAGAGAATACAAGAGAGCAAAATAAGACAAAACTGAGAAGTCCAGACAATCATCCTCAGAACGTGGTTTTCCTAAGGACACACTTCCAGCATAGAGCCTGGGTCACTACCTTACTGTGGCTCTTTGAGTTATAGAATGGGTTTTGACTCTCTACAGTAAAATGGAAGTGAATATTAAAGAAAAACAACAGCAAAAGACCAGTACATTACATCAATCAAAAATACTATCTTGTCTTGTCTGCAATCCATAGATTGTAAATTACTGTTGGAAAGTATAATTTTTTGGTAGTTTCTAACTGAAGTCAGGCATTGAATAGATAACAACATTTATGTCTGTTTAAAGAGCTCTGGCTTACTGAATGAATCATAACACTGAGCTGAGCTCAATGTTGGCTTCGTTTCAGCAAATGTTTTATTATTTCATTCACAATTCTCCTAATATCATTTTCTGTTCTGATACACAGTACAAGGACACTAGACCATTTGTAAGGCTGATGCAACTGCTCAGCTTGAGAGAACGATTACAGCAGCACACCAGAAAGCAGCACTCCACAAAGTCCCTAACAGTTTCCAGCTACTTGGAATAAACTGCCTCAGGTTAGTATCAGTCACTTCCACAGTCCCACAAGTCAACACTGCTCTGTCCATGAATGTGAGAGCTCTTCCTTACCTTTGCTCCTGTACAGCTACAAAGCTGTGAAACATGAATTAGGAATCGTGTGCTGGTCATTTTCCCACCTGTCATCCCCAAATGTAAACATGCTTCTTAACAGAGTGGTGTTATTTGTCTCGCAAATATTTACACTGCAAAACAATCTTTGCTACAGTCGCGGGAAAAAAAAATATGCAGCAGAGATCACTTCAGATCTTTATTAATCCAGCGAGTTCTCCTTTTGATTCCTGTAACAGCTGAGGACCTGCAGCAAGCGAGCCCCACCAAAAGCACAGTGTGCTGAAACACCTGCAGGTATCAATGATTTCTGCCATTTATTCTACTACTGTATATTCAGTGATGTCACAGCACAGACCCGTAAGTTTTGAAAAGCAAGCATCTTCTTTGCTGCGTTCCGAGTCTAGCTACATCGCAAGTTTCCTCTCCTGTCCGGCAGTTCCTACCAAAATAAATTTCTTTAAGTTTGTACAAAGATCACCAAGTCCTTTTTTAATTGGTCCACCATAAAATTCTCTTAGAGACAAGGTCTTTGATGTTGACATCCACTACTGGATAATACTTTAACATTATTCCTTTTGACAGATACCAGATAAGGAAAATTTCCCCAGGACATACATACAAGCCCAGCTCTGTCTCCCCTTCCGCCCCTTCTACAGATTTAGGATGGCAGTAACTGCTGCAGCAAATCCAGGACTCCAAGGGTCAGGGGTTTTCGCTACCTTTCCAAGCACAGTACATATGACACACAGGGAAAGACTATTTCCAACCATGTATTTCATTGATAAATTTTTGTCCTCTCACAGCTGCATTTTACTTAATTTCTCGAGCAGAAAGAGGCAAATTGAAACTATGGAAGCTGAAAAGAAATAACTTGTTTCCTGACATTTCAATGAAAGAGTGGTATTATACGACACCAAATACTCATTTGTAAACCACTCCAGGAATACCTGTCTCCTAATTAAGATTCTGTCTAAACTGTAAACAAAGCAACATCTCTGTGGCCAACATGCTTAATCCCACTAGACCTCTGTTAACGGCACATGCATTCACAACACGGGTTTTGTGCCATTGTAACTGTGCTTCAGCACGTGGGCCATTCCTCCTAACTATATTCTTACTTATACACTCTAGAAAAGCTGAGCAGCTCTCTCATAACAGCTCTGCAGAAGACAAAATGACCAGCGGTCACACGCTTGCACTTGCATACATAGGGTAACATACTTTGAGACAGTCTATTGCATGCTGAATTATCAGATATAGAACCACTCAAACAGGTTACAGCATCTCTGTCCTTGGATGAGGTCTAAGAAAGGAAAGGGAACAAAATGTAAAGCTAAGCAGGCACATGCCTGCAGGAAGAGAGCCAAAGCCTAGAAAAACCAGTGTAAGATATTTCTGTGCATTTTTACCCACACTTGCCAACTCAGAGCTACGCTGTGTGTGGACATAAGCCGTAAGAGCCAACAGATTACAAATCGGTCCTGCTGTAACAGTGCAGAAGGGACACACAAACACACCCACCTGCAGCCCCAGAATTCCCTGCCTTTCTTCAGGTAGATGTCTCTGCTGTCATTTATCTTTTCCTGCTTGGTCTCTACCTTCTCCAGTTTTGGCTGCTTCCTCAAAACTCACACCTTCCCTCCTTACAGTCTGTCTTACCAAGTGTGCTCCTGTATCCTCGGGAATCCTTTCCTCCTGCCTCCTCCGCTAGTCCCCATTACTGCTATTCAAACCCCGCAGCACCGCTCATCCCCTTCCACCCCGGCCTTGCGGCACTGCTCCTCTCTTCCCCCAAGCCTTAGTCTTGCATTGCTGCCTGCCCCTTTCACTCCTCCCTCCCCAGCCCCTCTCCACTGCCGGTCACCTCCAGCCTCATCTCACCAGCTGAAAAATGCTGTTCAGGAGAACAAGACTTGGCACGACTTGGCACATTTGCAATGACCTCATATGATAATGGCTGTTCATTGTGGGTTTTTTTTCTAAAGGGCTAATTTTCTTGAGTGACACATAGTAAAATAAAATTAAAATCAGGCATAGCAGATTATGCTTTCTTATACCTAGGAGGCTTGAATATTTTAAAACCTGCAAACACAAATGTAACTGCATTTTTTCCAATCTTCTTGTTAATCTTTCTCAATCACAATTCAGTAACATCCTATTCTTTTTGTTTCTGTCCAGTGAAAACTGTAACTTGCACAGATGAAATCTGTATGAATTATGAGAAAAGCTACAGAAATAAAAGGTGCAATGCCATATAAAAAAGCATACCACAGGAACTATCCCATTCAAGAGTTTTTCCATGCTGACAAAAGCCACCAAGGACAGAAGACTAGTGATGGAAGCCTCACCTCCAACAAGAACAGAAGGGCACTATGAGGTCCCAGATGTCTGTCCAGCTGTAAGCCAATGAGGATGTTTTTAAATCAACACCTAATTCTAGTTCTTATCATTTCACTGTAGTCACAGTTCTTAGATGAATTTTATCACATAGAAGGATAACCTTCATACCAACTCAGCTTTCTTGGCTTCCAAAGATACCAGCACAGTGGTATGGCCAGTCTGGTATGGCCAGCCTGATGAGACTTCCAAGGTTGCAAAATACCACCCTTGGTTCTAAGCCACAGCCTAATGTTATCTGTCTATCTATCTGTAATATTGTGATATGCCTAGAAGAGAATCTGGGATTTTGTGACGCTTTCTTTTTATACTTTCCTTGTTCCCTGCAAGTGGTTCAGATGCCAATGAAGAATGCCCCACCTCTAGCCAGGAAGGTTATTTCTACAGCTGAAATTCATCAGCTAAAAGTCCGGAAATAGTGTTTTTGTCCAGTAGAATGAATAAATGTTTCAACAAGACAATCATGCTTAATATAGCTTGCTTTATGATGACACAATTAGAGAGAGCTTAGAAAACCCAGAGAGATGCAACTCTTGCCCAAGAACCATATCGCACCAGGGATGACTTTACTCTGCTTCCCTGCAGCATTTCTCCTTGACAGGGTCAATGACAGATGCCACCAGCCTATGAAGGAGTCAGTTCTAGTCCGAATAGCTACCATTACAAGAGAGGTCCCAGTGGCAGCTGGGCTCCCTGCAGTGTGCAATGATACAAACAGACAAGAATTTAAAACAGAAACTTAGTTTCATACCTTGGAAGTTTTCATGAAATGAGTTTATTATACAGTGGTCAATGCCCTGTCACTTTCCTGACCCACCTCCTGACAAGCCCCATCAAGTCATATGTTTGTTTCTAAAATAAGTGATCAGAAACGCCTGAGCAGGAGCTCACTCCAAGCAGCCTCAGATGTATGCAGGAAAAGGGACTTGGAAATGAGCGTCTTGCCAAAGCAAGACAGATCTGTCATTTCTTCTGATGTTTCCTCTTCCAACAAGCTGCAAATCTACCTCTGCCAGGCTGTGCGCTGGAGCAAAGGGCCCTTAAGCCAGTACCAAGCGTAGGGCTGCGCTGCCCTCAGCTCTGCCCCAGCCCCACCGGGTCCCGTCCCCCCGGGCTGCTCTGCCCCGGGGCCGCGCTGCCACGGGCACCGCAGGGCCCACCCCACACGAAGCGTGCCGGGAACTTTACCACACCTCCCTGTCACCCGTGTGTGTTTGCTCATCGTGTGAGCAAACAGGAGGGGCCGAGGAAAGGAGGAAAGCGAGAAGCACCCGGGAAACCCCAGGAAGGTCAAGGGCTGCCCGGCTCGGCCAGGCCAACCCTCCGCCCTGACCCTCCGGAGCGCGGGGTCCCAGGCTGGGCAACCGGCCCGTCCTGTCCCTCCAGCCCTTCCTCCCGCCCCTTCTCCCGCCGGCCCGCCCCGCCGCGGGGAGCCCCTGCCCCGGCCGCGGGGTCGGTACCTGCCAGCCCGCCTCCGCCCTCCTCGCCGTAGCCCCGCCGCCTCTGCAGCACGAAGTACTGGTTGGCGCGCTCCTGCACCCACAGCTTGAGGGCATTTTTCAGCAGCACCTCCTCGGGCTTCAGCCACATCGCGGCGGCCCCTCACTCCCCGCCGCCGCCCATCCCCGCGGCCCGGCCCCCGCTCCCACGTACACAGCCCGGCTGCCAAGCGCCGCCGGGCGGGGAGCGCGGGTGCGCGCGCCCCGCCCCGAGGCATGCTGGGAGTTGTAGTCCTCGCAGCCGCCTGACGGCGCAGCGCCGCGGCCTCAGGACTACAGCTCCCGTCGGGCCTTGCGCGGCCCCGCCTGCCGGCCTGTGCCGCCCGCGGCGCGAGCGGGGCCGGGGCGGCTCCGCTGAGGACACTGCGGGGAGGCGGCCCCGAAGTTGTTGTTCCGTCTGTCCCGCAGGCCCGGGACAGACTCTGCCTCCCGCTCCCCGCACACGGCACCTCCCCTGCGCCTGCCGGGGTGTCAGGCAGGGCCGCAGCGGGCTCGGGCACCCAGGAGGGGTCCCCAGCGTGTCCCTGAAGTCCCTTCAGATCGCGGGCTGCGTGTTTGTCCGTTCTTTCTGCCATTCGGAGAAGTCCCGTTTTCAGTTTTGGCCGAATGTTATTCCATTTTCAGCCCAGAAGACAGGTAGACATCGCCACAGACTTTCTTTGGTTCTGACATTTGTTCTCCTGTCAGCACTAATCCTTCAGCTGCAGCAGGAGGCTCAGGTGCTGGAAAAAAACAGGAAAAACCTGCCACACAGGGACAGGAGCCATGACCACCATCCCCACCGACCGCAGCACCCAGGGACAGGCCCGCGTGTCCCCTCCCGGGCACAGGCCACGCTGGCAGCGCAGGAGCGGCCCCGCCGGCTGCCTAAGCTGACATACGGTCAACATCGGCTATTGACATTTCACATTATAAGACAATCTGCCTCATTGCTTCTATCACCCAACACAATTCAGCGCTAATTTGGAGTAGGCGTTTTGGTCGCCTGAACAACAGCTTGACTCGTGGTCATGGTGTTTTCATTATTTGCCTGCAAGACCTTCGGCATTTGTCCTCAATGACTAGCTCTTCAGAGCATTTGCAGGCTGACTTTAACCGGTTGTTTTGCACTAGAATAAATCAGTCTATCCTGTTAAGGAACAAGACAGTGGCTTTCATACTCGTAGGGACTTCACATGAGTATCTGCTCTTACTACTGTCTTCCGTTGTTGTCTCCTTCTGATTTAAGAAGCAGTTCTCTCACAGCCAGGTTTAAAAAAATAAATAAAGAAGGAAAATCAAGCGCTGGAACTGTTCTGCCATAGGTACCTGGCAGACGAAAATTCCCCAAGGCTGGGGTGACCTTGGGAATTGCTTTCTGTGAACAGCGGTCAGCACAGTGTAACTCCCAGCTCCCCATGAAGTCACAGTCATCACAGCTACCCAGCTGCTCAGTCCACCCATTACCGAGCCCCATCTCCTGCTGTTTCTGCTCCAATCTCTTTACAACATCCCAAAGAGCTCCACATCTCTCTCTGATAGCACTCTGCTTCATAAATAGTGTCTTTTGATGCTGACCAAAAACATAAAAACCTTCCAGGAATGGAAGCCTCACTGCCTCCTCCGCTCCAGGTCACTGGTGCTGGGGATTTGTCACAGTTACCATCTCTCCCACCTCCGTGCAAGATTTGCTCCTGGGCTTTACTCCTGACTTGACATGATCTGTCATTCACTACAAAAGGAGTGAGTAGGACATTCCTGTTTCTCAGAAACTTCTCTGTGGTTTGCTGTCCCATCAGGTCCTTTCCTTAGTCCTTTCTTTTCAGCATAATTGACCTTCCTAAGATTTTGAAGAATAATGCTTTACTGACTGTGTATCATACAAAAAAAATCAACACACAGTTGCTTAAACAGCCTCTAATTTGAGCTCTTTCTAAAAAAATTTTGCACACCATGCACTAACTATAGGTTGCAGACTTTGCATTTTTGATTTATCCCTTCTTTCATCCCTTTCAAGAGTCCCAAACATTCTTCACTACCAAAAATGCTTCTGCCAGCACTGGTCTATTTGTGAGCACAGGCACAGTGAGATTTTGCTGAGCATCCACAGAAAGATGTTTGTCAATGCCGGTCCAGCTCCAGCGACGTGAGGAACCACCTACCCAAAGGCACCAATGTGAAGGCAGAGCTGAGTGTGCGATCACATTTAACTCACTAGAAGGCTTCAGAACTGGGTGAATTGCACTAGTATGAGACTTTTTGTTTTTCTTTCAGTTACTCATTGCACCATAGCAAGAGAAGCTCTAGTATTAAAAGGTTTTACCTTTGTGACTGAATATAGATTTAACTAATAGTACTATTTTGCTTTACCTGCTTTATAACAGAGTAGGTAGCAACAAATTCTGGTGCTTTATCTTTACTAGAAAGCAAAAATGAATTAAAAGTCATTAGCCAGCATGTGGTAACTAACACAGCTAAAACATTAATGAGACAATGAGACTCCTAGATATACCAGCACATTGCTCTTCATGAGGCAGTTTCTTCAGTCCCTCCACTTGAAGTGACTGACAACAGACATTAGGCTATTTACCAGCTGAACTGATAGAGTGACCCCTGCATGGATGCTGCTTTTCTAAGAACATTCCCAGAGAGAGTGTTTACCATTTAATTTTTCCCAATTAGCCAAGCCCTTGGATAGGAAATATCTATTAGGGATCTGACTCAGGTCTTCCAATGCTAATCATCAGGAGAGATGCCCTTGGTGTTTCTGACCCAGAGCTTGGCTTTCGGCACCTCACACACAGAGGACGTGTTAGGACATATATTCCTTTCTTATGTAAGATTCAAACTTTGTTAATTGAATAAAAAATTTAATAGTAAAATGCTACTGCTTGGAAAAGATCTGTTTTGTTTTCCTCTCCCTTGGTTAAAGGTTTTCAGTGCCTGTCTTTTTTCTGATTCCCTCAGGAACTGGATTCTTAACCAAATATAATGTCAAGATGCAAAGAGTGCTCCTCTGTCAGCTTGGAGGAATTTATTTATAAGCACTTAAATGCTTTCTTAATCAGTGCATAATCATCCTACAGTCTAATCAATGCATTCTACAGCAACAGAGATCAATTTAGTGCTGCAGATTTTTTTTTCACTGTATTATTCTAGAAATGGTAAATTACTTCCCTCAGCCACAGCCAAGATTATATAAATAGCTATATAAATAAATTTTGGCTTCACTCTAGATAACCAACAGTTGAAAAACCAGTGCAGAGAATTACATAGTTGTTACTTCACAGTGGGTGAACATCGCAATGTGGTTTCAAGTTTCCCTTAGAGCCAAAATCAAATTGCCAAAGCCAGTAAATTTTCTTTCATCTATTCCAAACTGCCAGTCATTACACCCCTGCAGGAGTGGAACTCAGTTCAAATCTGCACAGGAAAGCCAGCAGCCTGCACCTGCGTGAAAAGGCAGGGCTACCTGCCGAGTTGGCGTGTGTTAAACACAGAATGGAATTACATTAAATCACACAGCCAAGGTAGATGTGTATATTAATTCTGTCCAACTGTCAGGTTATTTGACAAGTGCAGATCTTTCCAGCTAAAGACTGAGATGGACTAAGTCTCCTCCATTTTACGGGAAGAGCCAACTGCCCTTTTGACTCAAACTGCATTTAGATGTTTCCAGCCTCTCATCACAAGTCCTGCTTTTCCCCCTAAGCAAAAAACCTCAGCTATAACTACATTTCTGTAGGGACACCTGAACATTTTCCTCAGTATGAGAAAATTGTATTAGTTTGGTTTGGGATTCAAAATAACATCCCGCTGCTGTAAATCCTGGTTTACAAGAAAGCACAGTAATCCAGCACCATGTGGCAAGGCTTCCTCTCCTGCAGGGATAAAGATCTTTCCTCCTCCCCCTTTGAGAGCATGCGATAGCTTGTTGCTGTTAAACACAGAAGACTGGCAGATGATTTAATGAGACCATATCATCATGAAATTTTACTACATTACAGCTTACACACCACAATACATTTAGAAAAGCTTTTTGCAATGAAATTAAGTGTTATGGGGTTGTATACTTACTGCTTGGCTTTTTCATTCACTGCTTCACACTTCAGCAGTGGAATAGAAAGGTGATCACGACAAAATACAGCTTTGGAGTGAAGTTCAGTTATACTCAGCTTTGACATTTAAGCCCATAACCAACCAATGCTTCCTAGACTAGACTTGGAACTGAGCTACAAAGCACAAGACTAACTACTACCAAACCAGCCAGAGGAGTGACAAGTTTTTACCACCTCTAAAATCACAGTACAGAACAAGGGGCATGTAATTTGTTTTTAAAATGCTTTATCTTGCAAAGCAAGCATAAGCTTTTGAGCCAGGGAGGGATGCTGAGCAAGCTGACAGAGGACACAGAGATGGAACCTGTCTGATCTGCAAAGTTCAGGTAAGACTGCCTTGTGCCAAACACGCCTGGAAGAACAGTCCAGAGGAGTGATCAAGCAGCTCACTGAATACACCCAAAGTTGCTTTGCTTTTATATAGAGTACAGCTGTTAAGCTTAACACTCCCAATACAATCACAATTCATGTAACAGTAGCACCCTGCACATTAGCACTCCTTATTCCAATTAGTTTGAGCAAGCACTGCTGCTTTTTGGCCTCCCAAAACTCAATGAGTTTTGGGGCTGTGGGACAGGGCAAACCGAGCATCTGTTTCCATATACGAGCTGGTAATCAACATTTAGTGTCAGGGTCATCAAAATATAGTTTTATTTACATTTTCATATTCAAATTCAATACAAATCATTAAATATTTACAACTGTTTTAATTGTACTAGAGCTAAGAAAACGCATTGCTTTTCCCCTCCAGATTCAATAGTACTTTATTGCGGGCTTTCAAACAAAGTTCTGCTAACATTAGAAATAAGCCATAGATACAGAGGTAAAAAAAAAAAAAGAGTAAAAATAAAGTGCATCTGTAAGACGTCCTTAGTTACCTTTGCTGGGCAAGGCCTTACACTTGCTATGGAGGCACCAGTGCTCCTCATGGACCCCAGTTCAACTCCCCACAGATGGCAGACAACTTCTCCATTATCTGGTATATCTACACAGCGCCAGCTCTCCCTGCAGCTTTAGCACACAGGCAAGACAACATGCAGCAATAGTCCAGCATTTTTCAGAGGCTGGATCATTTTCTGAACAAAATATGGCAGAACCCTTGGGAACAATCTGCCTTTTTATATTTAGTTCAGTCTTCCCGAAGTCATCCCAGACTCTCACAAAGCCAGGACTCTGGCATATGCTGGTACTAGAGATGATTATAACTCCCAAAACCATGGAGGATCTTTCAGACTGTTTAATATTAACAAGTCTGAAAAGTTCCTGCAATTGTTCCCTTTACAGTATCGTGCAAGTCAGATTTGGCCTGTCAGCTTGAAGCTCTCTTCTTCCCTTCAGGAATGTGTGGTTGGCGGGTTGGAGTTGAGAGGTAGAGAATCAATCAGTTTACTAGACAACCAAAGACACTGTGGGCAAAATCCAGCTTGACAGGCATTAGTTTGTACTTTCTCCTATCAAATTAGTGCACTGAAATATTTAATACAGTGTTGCTTTAAACCAAAGTTTGTCCGGTAAATAAGTATTAGACTAGATCAAAATCAATTTGTTTACAATGAAAATCCACTCGAATTAAAACAATAAATGACAAAAAAAAAAAACCCTAAGTCAAAACAATTCCCAGTAGAGACAGCTACAACAAAGAATCTTCTCCTTATTTAAATGACTCAAACGCTGAAGAGAAGCTTTGCTGAAGATGGAGCTTTTTAGTGTTAAAATCTGATGTTTTTCTTTATATTTAAGACAGCTTTAGCTGAAGAGTGCTAAAACTAAATTCCGTGTGGGAGATGCAGTTTTAAGAATGGCAAACCATACAATTATGATTTGAACAAGTCTATTTGATCTCAGCATTGCCAAGGCAATATTCTTCTGCTAGTCTTGCAATGTTTGGTATATACATAACAGCCATAGGCAGCTCCTTGCAGAAGGCTCACACCATGTTGCTGGGCACATTCTTGGGACAGACTTCACGATCTTGTGTTTCATCTGCTTCAAAACTTGGGTTGTCAGCATGCGGGAGGACCTTCACAGCAGAGATCTGGGATTCATTGTTTACAAGATGCATACTGTCATCTGTCCAGAACGAAACCAAGAAAAGACAAGTTAAGTGTCATAGGCAAGCTTTACCACCTTAAGGCAAACCACACTTGCTTTATTTCCACAAGCCCACTGCAGTGGTCTTGTACCAGAGTACAAGTACTCTTTTCCTGCAGAGTGGGAAATCCAAGGCCATGCTGCAGTTACCACTCCTCTGCTGCCCCTCCTTGGTTTGAGAGGCCATTCTTGCCATTACCTGCCATTTCTAGAGGCATCTGCTCGGCTCTGGAGTTCACTTCTCACTAGTGCTGAGCAAGCCCAGTTGTGTGTGCAAGGGGCAGAAGGCCATTGACAGCTATGAAATCCAACTACAAGGAAACCGGCAATTCCCATATAACTTCAGGGCTGCTGAAGACACACATCAGGAGTAACTTCTAGATACTAGGTTCAGGATAAACTGTGGGACACAGGCTGATTCTGAGACGGAGGCCTTCTCCCTACAGACTAACCTTGTTAGGCTGAAGTTAGTGTGTATCCTTCCCCCTCAAAGTGAGGGTATGTGAGAGCTTAGGCCATATAACAAATCCAGCATCCCTTCAGTTGCTTATAGGGATGCAATTTCAACTTCTGATGTTTAGCTCATCAGAAGTGCCCTCTGCTCTACTGGGGGTCCTAGACGGGGCACTCCATACACACATCCCTTGCTGGAGCAAGAAGTCCCATGGGTGCAGCAGGAAACGCTGCACTTTGCCATCAGCTATGCTTCCCGCAGGAAATCTAAGCAGACAGAGCAAGAGCATCCCTTTTGTCTCTGAAAGCTTCCCCACTTACTCCTCCTCCCAAACCCATTCCACAATCCAGGGGACAGTTACTTTCATTTGTTTACCTAGAACCTTTCCTTTTTTAAAATCCACAGCAACACTGAGTTGGCAAAGTTGAACACTAAAAAGGCATTTTCAAGCAGTTTGTTCTTGTTGAAAAATAGAAGGTTTTTGGAAAAACTGAGAGTCTTTTCACATTAAAATTCTCTGAAAGTGTTCAAGAATGATTCAATGGAATTTCAGGTTTTGCCAAGGCTGAAGTATTTGTCATCTATATTTTGAGTCATCTAAGCTAAAGCAAGACTGATCACCCAAACATTTTCTGTAAGTAATTAACTACTTAAAGCAGACAGATCTAGTAGCAAAGCAACACTCATCCAAAATGAAATCTCCAAAGAGCCAATGAGGTGAGGGACATCTTTAGAAAAATCTAATTGGCCTTTAAGCAATAAGCCTTTGATTTTTCAACTGCTCTTTTCATAGACTTCAGTTTTTAATTCACATTTAAGTTGTGGGTTTTTTGGAAAAAAAAAACAAACAACCAAGTCTCAGAGCCAAGTGCGAAAAAAACAAAAGGGAAAATTAAGATTACTCTGTAAAACAAGGTACTCAAGCACTGCAAGATGTTCTTAAGGCAACCTCACTCCTAATTCATAGCATAAGTGACAAAGTACAATACAATCTCGCAAGACAGATGAAGCAATAGACGCACTTTCAGATGGTGCATGTTCCTCCAGAACAGATTCATCAGCTCCTTGCACAGAAGCATATCCAGATGATGCAGTTTCACTACGATTATCTTCTTCGTTAACTGCAGAGGCATTTGGTGTCCCACTGGATACTGTGGGTTGTGCAGACTCCGCTCCTTCTTCTACATCCACCTTTTTGAAAAAAGGGAAAATGGTTAAGTTACAACTTCGTAGGAGGCTGCGTCTCTCTAGGAGACCAATGCCTGCAAGGACTGGAGTCTAGTGATCTCTCCCCCAGGCAAACTGTCACACATCTGAGCTGGTCCAGGCAGCGTCAGGCACCAGCAACAGCATCTTCCCTGGCAACTGCCACAACGAGCAGTTGCAGAACACGTCAGAAATTCCTTGCGTACCCCAGGTAGTCATGTGGCTGCAGGAAAGCTGTACATGCTAACACGTTTGCTTTTCAAGGACAGTGGGTACTTAGGAAGTGACTAGAGGCTGGTTTCAGGGACAGTATGAGTTGTCAAAGTCTGCCTAAAGCTTTGAGAAACACCCTTTAGCTAAGGGAGCTAAGAGCAATTCTTCAGTCATGCATTACAATCAATTTTGGTTGACATTCTGCCCAAGGCTTCAGATGACACCAACTCAGCCCAAGCCAGCTGCAGGCTTTGCTAAAGGGGACACAGCAATTAGTCCTGTAGCATCTCATCACTGACCCAGCCACAACCGTGCTCACCATCTGCACTCTAAGGCAGCATGACATAGCTCATACATGGTGACTACACTGGCATAACACCGATAACGGCATCGGCTGCTACAACAGACTACAGGCTTACCTCAATACCCAAAGCTGTCAGTATGTCACATTTGCACATGGGGCATGTCCTGTGTTCCAGAAGCCAGGGGTCAATACAGTTCTTGTGGAAGAGATGGCTGGTGGAGGAAGGTAACAAGTAGTTAGGTTTCACACCAGCAAAACTGTCTATGTGGCAGCTATGAAGGCCCATTTAGAAACACCTAGTATTTATTCATTCTAGAGCAGATTACTGTATTTTGCCACAAGTTTCAGCTCAGAGTTATGGATAGCTGACCTCTCAATCTGTAACTGGTTTATGCTTATTAGTATCTCTATACAACGTGCTAGAATTCAGCATTATCATTGTTACATCAGTCTCAACCTTTTTATTTTGTCTTTTTTAATCTGTGGACAAGACATTCCCAGCTGTTAATCTAACCAAATATTGACATCTCAGCCTTAGCTTTAAGGCTAGCTTCTATCATACAGATGACTAAAGCACTTGTTTCTGTTAAAACTACACAGAAAAATAATCTTACAGAGTTATGTCCTCAAGATAAACTACACTCCCACACATTTACTTCGTCTATGAAGTCACTGTGTATTCGAAGTGGATACTTGGCAGACTGTGTACTCAAGAAAGTAAATTTAGTTCAGCCATTACAGATGCAAACTTGTGCTTCTATGAAGACACTCAATTCCACAAGAGGTCTGAATCAGGCTACAGATTTAGGAAGATGACTTGAAATCCTGTAGTCTGTCTGTTTCCTCAGCACAAATAGAAATAGCAAGGCAGACAGGCACTGCTCAATATTAGTTAGAACTTCATTATGAGACAGGTGCAGAGATCACCTCATCCTGTGCTCAGTATCCTATGCCCCAGTATGATACCAGGATTCTCCAGCTCAGCCCAGATAACCAGTTCCTCCTTCCAGCTGCACCGACGTAACGTCTGGAGTACAACCTGAAACTTCCTCAATGTGTGGCTATTTTAGTACATGGACGTGATACTGGTCTTGTGTATCTCTGCTACTGTAAATGCCTTCAGTTTGACTATCTGGCCAAGAATGCCTTCAGCAAATACACGCGCCCCAGACATTTAGATACCACTGATGTGACTCACAGAAGCATTCGACTCCTTGTTTCTTTCATAGATAGAGTTAAATGCTGTCAACAAGTAGGGTCTCACTGTAGGGGCCAGCCACCAACGTCAAGTACATTCTTGCAGTAAGTATCAGTGTCTCATGTGAGAGAAAATTTAACATAGTTGATACTGGCAGAGATCACCACTGATGAATATTATCATGTAAATGCAGTCATCATAAGCTAGTGCCTCTCAGAGCGACATTTTGGCCAAAGAGGAACACAACATAACAAATGTATGTAAAAGCAGTCTTACAACAAAGCATAAAGCAGCAAACCTGCATATAAAGAATATATTCAAGAGAAGCTACTTCCCCTCTTAACCCAATAAGTCATGCTTTGTTTGCAACTTCATCTCAAGATTAGTAGGGTTTATAGAGAAATAATGAGAAGCCAGACCTATCAGCCAAAAGTATCCAGAGCCTGTCTAAATGCTACTGTACTCATGGGACTGACTTCGTTACTAAACAGGACCACTCACTAGCATCGACCTGACAAGACAGCTGAATACTCTTTAACATGTATGCCTGAAAGCTTACTCAGTTTTCCTAAATCAAGGAAGTTTGTTGATAACAGCTTAACAGGCCAACTTCTTGATATCAAGATTTCTTTGTAACCCTCCCCAAGGGTTACAAAACCTCTTCCCATACAAAACTTGCGCAGTTCACATTGCAGTCCTCTAATTTTAGAAGCTTTGCCAGAGCAGTCCCATTCAGCAGGCACATGGGAAAGTTTCCTTAAGCCCTAAAAAGGCTTTGTGGCTCATCTTAGAAGCAACCAAATTAAAGTTTAGTGCTACAATACCAGGCTTGCACAGAAGCACAGCAATGAAATATAACAGTAGAGAATTATAGAAAAATAAACCGCTATTGCTCTATTTTGGTCTCTATTTCAGAGGATGTGTTCAGGAACAGAAACAGTTTCTTCTAAACTACCCAAGTTAGTATTGTTTAAGAAGTTTAGCAGGAACATGGCCACCTCAGTAACAAAAAAAATGGGCATAGTTTTGCCAGTTATCAGCAATTCAGAGGTAACATTCTTACACACCAGCAAAGGAAGAAATCTTTAAAAAGCCCTGTGGGTCTGCCAAGTTGTACTTGTCAGGCCACTCACAGGGGAAGTTAGGAACACAGGCTGTTACGCCACACTACAAGTGTGTATTTACACAGTTCCTCTAGTTCAAAACACTGTTTGACAGAGATTCAAGAATTCTTGCTGTGCGACAGCTTGATTAAAGTGCGATCAGCTTTGTTAACACAGCACAAGGAACATCCCGTGAGAGGCTTCCGGATGCTGGATCAGGGAGTTTGGAAAATAACTTACTTGCAAGTCAGAATGCGCACGACTTCATTTGGCTTGTACGGCTCAATGCACACAACACAGCTGTCTCCATCAGAACCGGTTTCCTAAAGTGGTGAAATTAATTTACAGTGTTAACAGACTTTAAAAGCTTCCTCTGAAGTACACTCAGATTTACTGCAGACAACGGGGTCTAGCTACAGTAAGACAGCTCCCATATGTAGTCTTATATAAACAAATTGTGTGGGTTATTCATAGTCAAACTGACACTTTAGCAGAAGTCTTGAAAGTTTAATCCCATGGTTTAGAAGTCCAGCTGCAAACCATCCTTGGATTACTTGAGGCACTACTGTAGAGATTTAAGAACTGCTACCTCCAGTTTCAGTTACACAGAAAATAGCCAGGGCAGCTGAGTAGATACACTCATTTTCCTGTAAGCATCCATGCCAGCAAATTAGGACCTCTCACCTCAGCAGGTAAAAAAAATAATCTGATTTATAAGATTGTACAAATTGGGAAGCCTTGCACCCCAGAAAATGACCTGGTCCAAAAGAGGAGCCATCTCTGCAAGAGACAGTTATGGGCTCAGAGAGACTTCTGCATCCTGCACTAAGGACCACTCTGGGTTCTGTGCAAAGCACGTGCCATAATGCTCAGGAGATTATAGGATCAGTCATACCTTGTCCCCTTGCTTCAGGGTGCGCAGCTGTAACTGTTCAATGGCCTTCTTAGCCCTGCCCCTTAGTTGTCGCTGGAACAGAAAGCAGTCCTGGTTAAACACAGTCACTTTTTTCTTAGGTCCTGGTTACTAATACCACAGTGCCTGCTGCAAGCAGGAACCAGTTTTATAACAGAGGTGTTATCCAAACAAGGCAAGTAAGCATGACCATGCTGTTTAGAGACAACACGAAACAGAGCTTCAGGACATACTGGTGCGGTTATTGACTCTGCATGACACAAAGCATTTGCATATGCTTTGTTTTTATGCAACCTTTTTGCAAAGCAGAGGAATTTCAAGGGTTTCTTCTTAGAGACAATGTAAGTAATACCTTGATCAGATTAGACCTAGCCAAAACAAACACAAGCCTTCCAACTGACTTGCTACAGAAAACTGAACTGAGTCCGACAATCAATAAATTTAACTAGTCACTTTATGACAGCTTCCTGGCACAAACTCACAACCTGACGAAAGGTGAGATTCTTTACCAATCAATCAGCTCAGCTACCACCAACACACCCCAAACTCGTCCTCTGCCACGACTGCTCCACCGAGCATGCAAACAGCTCAGGATGCAGTTTTATCTCAATATTGGTTTAAAGTAACATGTACAAATGAGAAAAAAAAAAAAGGGAGAGCTCAGAGCTATTTCTCCCCCTCGCTATGACAGGTGTGAAACAAATCAAATTAGTAGCCCCAGGTGGATTACAGGGCAGCTTTAATGAATGCAGAGGAGGAAGCACTTCCCTTCATGCAGTGATTCACATGCTGCTGTCAGGGTAGCAGGGCAGAGCCCAGCAGAAGCCCAGCTCTCCTGGCAACTGTTGCTGTCCAGCCATCACTGATAAGCATTTGATTAGCACAGGAGCCAACATCTGTTTAAAGGTCACAGATTGGTGCTGTTCCACCAACAAGAAGAACGAGTGCCCTCTCCCTCCCCAGAGCACTGGCTGCCTCAGAACACAGAGGCATATCAGGCAGCTCTGGTAGTGCCACCCAACACAGCATTTATCTTAGGGACAGACTAGACCCAAGTTCTGCAGGTAACCAACAACACTCTTCCCAATTCAGTAGCTCAGTGCAGAAACCCTGCACTGTTGGCTCTTCAGAATTACTTCCCCTTGTGCATTTTAGTTCAGTTACAAGAATCTCTTCTGGGATGAAGGTGCAGTGCTGGTGGCACAAGTACAGAAGGAACAAGTGAGTGGAGGGTTGCTCCTGACAAACTCAGTGAGAACTGATAATTCAAGTCTGTATAAGATTCCCTGTGCTTAAGCAGTTAATGGCAAGCAAGTTGACTCATATGGTCTGCTGGGACCCTGTCAAACAGTTTTGGTGCAAAATGACCTATTTGTGTACCACCACTGTTTTGGGGTACTAAGATATAGCATCAATGTACACAGTCCTAGGGTTTAATAGTTGATAGCTATTAATAACTATCAAGGAAGAGATACATACAATCCCAAGTTGAAGGATGCAAACAAGTTTTCAGATATATCTTTAAGGAACATGAACCAGTCAAGTTTTCTTTGAAGCTTGTGAACTTCTGTTGCTGAAGCCATCAGTATATGTTTCTGTAGGTCACTTAAGGTTAACTTCAGAATGATGCTCCCCTTGTCAATGTTTTGGACTGAAGCCACAGAGAAGCCGTCACATACTTATTTCAGTAAAAGTGAGGCTTCCAAAAGTTTTCGCAGCAAACATGGTAACATCGGAGCAGGAATGCAGCAATGTTAGTACTGCTCACATGCAACCAGAACTGTCACTGCTACTTGTTATTAATTGAAAACTAAACTTTCTAGGAATGTTCTCCTTCATCCGATATCTAATCTACACATCTAATGTTAGGCCAAGCATATTAGACAGGACTCAACTGGCTGTATCGTTAATAATTCACTGAAACAATATTTTAAGTTTTGCCTGAGCACAACCTTAATTCCTCTTCATGAAATGCACCAATGGCAAAGTCACCTTTAACGTTGATTTTGGTAAATACAGCAGAACACCCCTCCAGGGGGGAGGGAAAAGGGTTGCAAGAGGAAGCTTTTTATTGAATAGCCTAGCAGGAGATCCAGAATACTCGAGCTTGGAATGTCTAGGCATTTTGTGAAGGCAAGTTTTTCAAGCAAACATTAAATGATATTGACATTAAGTCTAAAAGCCCCAATCCAGCAACTCTAGAAAATAACACCTGATTAAGCTGAGGCAGGAAAAAAAAAAAAAAAAAAAAAAACACACACCAAAAAAACCTAACCAAACCTAGATATTACAAAACAGGCCAGGTCCCAGCTCCTATCCAGGCTCTGACATGTTGAAGTAGACAGGTACCCAACTGGGAAAAAATTAGGTTTGCTGTTGCTTAGTCCTCAGTCTTCCCTAGTCCAACACCGCTCATTTTTGCTGCAACCTTTTATGCAGAAGAGTGCCTTCCCGGCACCCTGCAAGTGTGGGCATGGCAATGCAGACCAAACGGAGGAGGTCAGGAACTCCTGCCTTTCTCCTGTAAGCAAACGAAGCTCTTCCTCACAGGCAGCTGCTGCCATGAAAGCAATTTTGAATTGTGGAAAATTGAGCAACTCATCCAAAGCCACTAATTAGGTCACTTCTCAGCTGCAACATCTAATCTTTATGAAATCAATGGAAGCGAAGACTAGAGCTTAAATTAGAAAACAAACCACAGATAACATCACTGGCCATTTTGCATTATTAAGGACGGTTAATATATTAAGGAACTCAATTTGCCAGGACTCCACTAACTAGAAAGGGTAGCAAGCCACCTACCACACTTGCCTTGTTTTTCTACCTTCTTGCTCACAGAGCTTATGATGCAGTAAGAGATTGCAGAGGTGGGGACTTGAATTTCAAGCCCAGAAGAAAATACGCATTCAGACAAGAACTCACAGGTTGTAAACAGTTTAGCTAGTTGGCTCATGAGGAATAAGCTGCACTATTGTAACTTACAGGTACACTACTAAACCTTGTTTTTGCTTGGACTGCAAGACAACATGACCTGGCTCTTCTCAATAGTCACTCAACATTTTAAAGAAACCCTTTGCACAGTTTTACATCACTGACTTGTAGGCAGTTCCTGCTCAAGCTGAGTGAGAGACAGCTGCTGCCTTCATGAGGAGTCTGCAGGGGAGAACACATTTAAAATATACATGTTTATATGTGATGAAGCCATCCAGAAAAAGTGCCTTCACCAGATGCAGCAAGTAGTCATACCAAGAACTACAGAAACTGTATCGTCAAATAGCAAAGTTTAAAGGTGCTCAACAGCCTGACTGCCTATAAAACAAGAGATTACTTCAGACATCAGAGTGTGAAGATTTTTCTCAAGCCAAAAGAAAAGGAAATACTTATTGCCAATATGGTAATACCTAGAAGCCATCCAGTTCAAGCAGGGGTTACTACTAGTCCCAAGCATGAATGAAATGTGTATCTAGCCAGGATCTTCTTTTCAATAAGCCTTTGCAGAAGAGAAAAAGCATCTATAAAATTGTCTCCCCTCTTTCTGTTCTACCCCTTAGTAAGCAGGTGAGACTCAAGCTTCATTGCCCTTTTCAGTCCAGGGTGAGAGCTCTCCCAGGGCTGTGGCTCAGTCCCCAAGAACAAGCCAAATATTCAGGAACCTGAACATACACGAGACAAGCTGCAGAGTATCATTATCACATACCACAATTAGCTCATTGCAGCACTCTGTAGAGCAAGTCAAAAGTGCTCATTTTTATTCAAGTGGTAGACTGACACTTTAAAAAGACTCCTCACACAACAGCAATATAATCCCACAGGGAAGGTCAAAAAAGCAGACACACTTTGAAGAGTAGTACCACTGACTAAAGGGATGCATCCAGAACAGCAGTTCACTCCTGAAAGAGGGAAAATTTTTAATACTTAACTATCAATACACTTGACTGTTTCCTCAAGATGCCTCCTAGAAGTGTGCATAACCCTTAGACATCTTTGTAATAAAGGAGACAAAACACAGTCCTTAACTCCACCAAATAACAGACTAGAGCCCAGGAAATCCGTGTTTCCAAATGGCTGAATGATGACAGGAAGCCTCCCTATCTAGCATGCAAGCTGGTAAATTGTTTGACTAATACTCAGTATTTCATGGAGCCAAAGCAGTTAAGGCCTCAAACTTTGGATATACACAGAAAATCCGATCAGCTGGCTAACCAGGAACAGTGTAGCATCACCTTTTAGTAGTTCACCTTCACTAACAAGAATTTTGTTATTCTTTGCTTATCTAATCTTTGTGAGGTCAGTTTTTAGATGCCATGGTATAAAACCAATTGAAAATAATTCTGGATTGTCTTGAGTTTCACTTTTACAAAACAGTACATTTTTACCCCCTGGTGGCAGAGAAGCTTTCTTCTATTCTTATACTTTATAAAGCACTTTCTACAGCTCCTTAATTTCAGTTCAGCTGAAACCATGTGGAACTGGCATGTCATTTATCAATGTTATTTTTCAATCCACAGTAAACTCCCAGAGCACACAGAGCCCAAGATAGAAATACTTTGTGAAGGTGCTAGCCAAGCAGACTGGATTTTCCCAGTACTGTCTACCACTGAGCCATTAATAACATTTGTTGCTTTTTGAAAGCCTGATAGCTCATAATAGCACTGGACTTCCACAACCAGTCTCTTAAATACCTGCAAAGGAAGAAAAATGTTCAGGTAATTTCATAAAGTTTTTTTTGCAGGCCAGATTCTAGGATGCAAAGGAGAGTGCTTCTGCCATGAGACACAGCTGCAAGGGCAAGGCTGAAGAAAGTACTCACACCTGAGCCACTCGGATCCTGATCCTGCTGCCGCCAACCACCTTTGACAGACAGTTGTCAGGCCAGGACCTTATTCTCACTTTTAAGGTTTTTGCTTAAGCCCTGAAGTAGCAGGTATAAAACAGGTCTGATCAGACAGAAGACAAAGCTGTGAGTCCTATCAGCTGATCAGATTATTGCACAGAAGAGTTACTTGGAAACTTAACTCATTAGCAACTCCCCGCCTGGGGTTTAAGAAGAACACAATTTAACAGTGCTTTTTTTTTTTCAGACTCCTAATTGAGGCTGTCACTGCAACTCTCAAAAAGCCTTTGGTCAGAAAGCAGCTTTCAACAAGCGGCAGTTTCCTAACTTGTGGTCCACAGAAAGGCGGTCGAAGTCGCGGAGCATTTGGCAGACACGTTCGCAGTCGTGTCGCACGTTACGGGCAGCACACAGACAGTTCTGCGTGGGAAGTGTGAGGGTCAGCTAAAAGCAGATTAGCTCTCTCACCGCCTCCAGTTCACAAGCATTACAGCCACACCGCAGTTCAGACAGTAAAACTGGTAGCAGACAGTCAACCAAACCGATCAGTTGCTCTCTCCAGACGGTTTAGGGGTTGCTGTTTCTTTGGAAAGTTTTAATTTGTGATTCTGTTTAAAAATATCTCTTAGCATTTTAAAGATCACACTCTTTCCTTCCTGTGGAAGGAACACATGCAGTAATTTTGGTGCTCAACCAGTATTTTGCCCTCAAGATCCACAGCATGGAGGATCAGGAGCATTTTAAAAAAAAAAGGCAATGGCACACACAAACTCACCTGCTTCTTGGACTGGGCCCTTGCGATCCTGAGTCTCCGAGCAGAATAAAAAACAAAGTAGCCCATGGTTGCTGCTGTGACAATGAAAAACGACACTGAGATGAAGAAGATGGAGTATTGATTCATCCAAGGACTGTGCTTTTTCCCCACTTCGATGGCCATAGTGACTTTCAGGCCACTCTCAATCCGATGTAAGATCTCCATGCCTTTCAGGTTGCCAATCATAATTGCAACGATGCTTTCAGCACCTGCAAAGGAGAAGGGGAATCCATACTCAGTTCCCAGAAGTTTTATAAAAGTTATTTTCTTAGATGTTTAAGTGCTAAGGAACAGACTGGAAAGTTTCTAACTGGCATTTGCAGATTCAACAAGAGCTGATGGAATAAGTGTCAACTCCATGTGCTTGTATGTCCAATTACCTATGAGCTGCACAAGTGACCCATACTCAGAATTTTTCTCCATAGCACTCCTCACTCCCATATAGAATACACATTGTCAATATTTTAGACTCGGCACTTTGGCACCTTACATTTTAACGTGAAGTTAAACACAAATCCATTCAGAGAGGTCACTGGGGACTGCAGCATCTCCAGGAGCTCAGGGGTGCCAGGTAAACAGCTGGTGGCTTATGGACCTTCCTGTGATTGATCCGACTCCCTCCCTGCTCCGCTGCTGCTTAACAGCTCTTTTCTAAATTTGACTGGACTGTTCAGGACTTCTCCAGACACTGGGCAATCAAGGCCACAGATCAGCCTTTGCTTCTGTGTTTTCAGAAGCAATTGAGAAATGTTTGAGTAAATTTTGGTTGTGAACTATAAATGCTGTTGCAGGGTTTCTGATGCAAATTCAGAGGGAAGCAAATACTGAGGTGCACTCAGCTTTTAAATAGTTGGTGACAGATGGTAAAACTCTATCCAGATTTCAACAACAGATTTCATTTACTCATTTGAACATCATGACAAGCCATCTGTGAAAGGGGTTTATGGTAGGAAGAAATTTCAAGCAACACTGGTCAACAACTACAGACCAGAAAAATAGCTGATTTCATTTTGGTGAAGAACAAGTACTTGAGGACACTTGATACGAAACTTTAGGCAGTCCCAATGTAACAGTGAGGCTCTTAAGTGGATAAAAAAATTAAAAGGGAGAAAGGTAGGCGAGTAACTTGTCACTGGCCTACCTCTAAACTCAATACGTAAAAATGGATTTGAAGACTAGCTGGTCAGGAGTCTCACTGCATTAAGCCATCAGCTGCACAACACTTGTAATAAATATTCCATGGTGAAGGAATATAAGCTGTTACATAAATGGTACTCTTAGCTAACCTCCTAGCTAAAAACTTTTCAATGAGGAGACCAATTTTTTTCCCTTCCATGAAGAGCAACCTTATCCACCTTTCAGCTACCAAAACCCCCCTAGAATTGGTGTTACACCACAAAGGCTCTCATTTGAGAAAGTGCTTATTAGATTTCCAGCCTGTTCATGTAATGCCTTTGATCCAAGATGGCTAAGCATGATGTCTATCAACCCTCCTCAGTGTGACTAAACTCATCTTTTATTCAGAAAGCTCCTTGTAACAACAAGTGCATCACACAGGGAAGAAATATATAAATTTTAAAAAGACTGCAACTACTGTCCTTTATAATGAACTAGGGATTATACGTCAGTCATAAAATTAGCTGGAGCCAGGTGTTAGGAGCAAGTAAAGAATTAAGCGTG
Organism: Pampusana beccarii; assembly: GCA_013399365.1. Lineage (NCBI taxonomy): Eukaryota > Metazoa > Chordata > Aves > Columbiformes > Columbidae > Pampusana > Pampusana beccarii. The sequence continues at coordinate 242,919 of VWYH01010065.1, forward strand.
AGTCAACTCAGAAGCTGAGACTCACTTTTATAAGCATAGAAGAAAGTGTGAAAGAACAGGCTGTGACAACATGAAAATAAAAAGCCTGCCAAACAAACAAACAAAAAAAACCACCACAGAACTTGTTCTGACGTTTTCCTCTTTGCTTCTGCATGTCTCACTAGTCAAATATAGTTTGTGGTTATCCACAATAAAAGATGTAGTGCATGGATTCCTGTTAATGAAATGTCACCATCAGCCTGCAAAACCACTTCAGCTACCAGGCTGTCAGTTGTGAGCAAGTCTTGACCTTAATGTAAAAGAATCCTCCATTTAAGTTTTAGCCTAAATCAGCTTACCAGGATGTCACTAGGTGATAGTTTTAAGTCTCTTCCTAACACTTTTTCCTCCAGAAGTTTCTCTTGCCATTTCAGCTCTGCTTTAGCCAAACACATGCCAGTGGTCAGCTGGTGGCTCTGGCAATGGAGCACCAAGGGCAGCAGTGAGTGTGGCCATTTCCATCAGCAAACCCCCCACTGATACACATCATCATCCACCTTCAATATTTCATAATGCCAACTCTTAGGACCAACAATTAAATTCTAAAGGCAATTACAGTTGAGCTAACCTGACATCACATGCAGTTAACAACATGCCTTGTGCCAACAACAGGGGAAAGGAATCCAGAAACTGCACCTAATTTCTGGTCATCAGTAGCACAGAAGTTCAGTCACTTCAGAAGCTCCTTTTGGCCTAAACAAGGCTCTGGCACCATCATACAGGGCCTGTCTGGGAGCATCACCCTTTCCTGGCAGAAAACAAGGACCTCTTCACCTGCCAAGGGAGATTCAGTGATGCCTGATTAGCCCAAAGCCAAGACAGAAGCCCATAATCCACATTTAGGACTACTGCTGTGCTTCTGGAATACAACCAGCTAGGATCACCCCCACCACAGGCCCTGGAACATGTTCCGTGGCTGGAAACCACCGGCCCAGACAGAGGCTCCTGGCCGTGCTCAAGCATCTCAATGGAAAGAAGCTATTTGAGGGGACATCTGCAGAAGTGTCTCAAGCACAGCAGCTGCCCTGGACTGTCAGCTTTCCCCCGCCAAACTCCAGCAAAGCAAGAAGAAAAGTCAGTCAGTTGTGAGTGGCAAAAACCTCACAGAAACCCAAGTTCCTCACCTAGGCATCAGCTTTAGTGATTCAGATAAAGCTTTCTGTAACAGTTCCTAAGGGACATTAGAAGGTGAGATTAAGCCACTGCCTGTTCAGCTAATAATAGCCTCCTTGCTAAAGACCTGTTTAGTTAAACATTTCCCAGCCTCTCTCTCATCTCCTGTGAAATTGGAGGGGGAAAGTTATTCAAGTCTGTAGACGAATACCACCTGCCTCTGTAGATTTGGAGTTCTGCAGTAGGTACCTCCCAAACCATAAGGCAGCACGCTGGGCAAAATCTGAAGGATGCTGTTCCGCAGGTAAGGGTTGGCACACATGAAGCGCAAGAACTTAAATGATTTGTTGGGGCGGGGAAGAGCTGGACACAAGCACATCTGGCACCCAAGGAGAGTGCATGACTGGGATTAAAGTTTTACCTTCCTGTATCAGGTTTACTTAGATACAGAGCAGAGTTGCATCTATTTATACCAAGATAAATACCTACGTTAAATTCTACCCTGCCAAGACTTCACTTGTTCTGCCGTTACATTTCTGCCCCCTGTAAACATGAAGTTACAGGTTTGGCAATTCAGTAGAGAAATGCAATGTGCAAGAAGTGCACAGAACTGGGACTATTAACTTTTGCAGAGTAAACACCTGCTTTTTCACATTCATTAAGAAGATAACTGTAATCAGGTACCACTTTGTGTGCTACAGATAAATCCGTCCAGGACCAAGCAAATGGTGGGTCCTGGAGAACAGTCACCTCACATACCCAGCAGACTGCAATGTAATTTAATCAATGCCTTAATAGTAGTCATTTTTAGCTAAAAAATCACAATCTGTTCACTCATTAAAGCACATCAAAGCAAGGATTACATCTTGGGGCCAACCAAATTCCCTGCTTCAAAACAACGTATGGCAAAGCATTGCTTTCACAATTTGGATTAAGTATAGACAATGTACAGGATAACCAGAACTTTAGCTCTGAGCCATTGCAGATGTCTCCCGGACATTCTGGTGCAGGCTCCTACAAGTTGAAAGCACTCCGTGCACAGCAGCCAGCCCAAGCGGCACGCTGCTCCTCCTCGGAGCTGCAACAAGTCCAGTCAAACGTTGCTGTTGCACTTTCAGATCTTTGCCTTTTCTTCCAGACACTACCAAAAAAAAAAAAAAAAGGCAAAAAAAAGCTTTGCCCCATGTTAATCTTAATGTTGCTTTTACATTGTGCATTCAATAAAACTGAAGCACAGCCTGGCAAGGGGAGGAAAGAGAGCACCTCCAGTAATTTAAATCTCCGCTGTGTTAGCAAAACCCCCTCGAGTTGTGAAGGCCATATTTAAGTTCCCCAGTTAATTAACTGCCAGAAAACATGTTTCGTTTTAAGGAAACCTCCTTCAGCATTTGGATTTAAGGAATCTTTATTGCAACACCACATTTCTTATTCACCACTTGAGTTTCATAACCAAGAAAACCAAACCGGCTCAAACAGCTAATGACACCAGCTTTACAATTGCATGCTGCTTTCTGGTGCAGCCCATTTTAAGGTCTAATACACTAGTACCTAACAAAAAAAACATCATGTCCCTTCAAAACTTAAGCAAAACATTCAGTTATGGAACTTGCCATCTCCGCATATTGCCCTCTCCTCTATCACTGACTTCAGTAGCCCACCTAATACCACAGAGAACATTAATTCCATCCAAGAGACACAGTTAACATTTTCTCTGTGCAATACTCTGAGGTGACACTGGCAAACACTGCGTATGTTTTCCCAGCTCTTATGAGGCCCTGGCAAAGCTTTTTGCAGTGAATAATTAACCTCCAGCTGTTTGACATGTTTGCATGTCACAGGAGCCAACTCATGAACTCCAGCTTCAAGTCAGCTCCTCTATCCTCACTTAAAATTGGTTTCTGAGCTCATTCAGGCATTGGAACCGTTTTGCACTGTTTAATCTTTTCCAACCTAAACAATTCTATGATTCTATACCAAGCAAATTCAGCTCCAGTTAAGTCATGAAAGACCCTTTCATTTCAGTTTAAAGGTGTCAGTGTAACCTGGGGCAAATTCTACAGATCTTTATTTTCTCAGATGGCAAAACCCAAACTCCTCTAGTGTCTCTATCACCAGTTTACCAAGAACAAGCTGTGAAACAGCATATTTTCCCCTTTTGGAGCTACAACGTAGTTTGGTGAAAACATTTGAGGAAGGCAATAGTTTTGTAGACATTTTTAAGAAAGCCTGTATAAAATGTGACAAGTAGCCAAGTTATTTCAGAACAAGCTCCAACATTTCTGATTCCATATTTTTTTTCCTCCCTTAAGTTTTGTGTTACCTTTAAGCAGAGTGAAATCAAGCACCAAGAGTTTTGCCAGTATTATTTTATCTTGCGCCTTGTGCAACCAACACATCTGCCGTGGCACAGCCGCAGCTTCCCCTCCCTGGAAACCAGTACGGCTTGCATAACGCTTCACTGGGGTGTATCTGCAAACAGTCCTTGGTCTTGATGCTATCAGCAATCCATTTCAACGATATTTTCACCTAATGGCCAACCAACACTAAGTTTTTCTTAAGACTCAACTGGATGTTTAATATTGAAGAGAAACATTTCACAGAAGCCACTGGAAAGGGAAGGAAAAAGCACAGTAACTCCAGCTGAAAGTGAAACGTTCTCATGCCATGTGTAGAAGGGGTTTTCCAATGGGCTAGCCATGGCTAGCTGGTTGGAAGTTGGTTTATATTGCAGCAGCAGTGAGTGCAGATAAACTAAGAACTTTATTTTTCTTAGGAAGGAGATCACCTTCTTCTTGTTGTTGTTTTACAAAGGAATTAAACATAAATTTGGTAGAAAACCAATGAACTGTTTTTCTCTGAATGCTTTAAGAGAACTGAGAAATGAAGAATGCAATTATTAACAGACTAAAGGCTGCAGGCATTCTGCTACAGCAGAGTAAGTTTTATTTTTAAAGAGCTTCAATGATCTCGCAGAGAAGTGTTCAGAGAGAACGCAGTCACACAAAAACTGTTCAAAGTACCACCGCAATAACTCATCACACCCTCTTTCTGCAGCTATAGAAAGCCCCAGCCGACCACCACACAAACCACATGCTCAGAAAACGCAGAATGGAAGAAGTTAGTCTTGATTTTGATTGCATCACATAGAAAAAAAGAAAAAAAGCCTGCAAAAAGCAGGCTTCAGAGTCTGAATTCTCAAGGAAAAGATAGGCTCTCTTTAACCACAGCAGAATAATTATGTCAAGACTCTTTAGGGAGATTAAATACAAACCCCTAGCCTTGGTCAGATAGTAGCTGGATTTTTGCATTTACCTACACGCTTGCAGCACAGATCAGCACTAGCGGTGCCTTCAGCCTCAGCCAGAGGAGTTAGTGTTCACCTGGCATCCCTCCAACCCCCAACATCAGCAAAGAGGCATTAGGAGATCAAGCAACCTCCTCCACTTTAAGATGAAAGACACTGTCAGTCGACTCTCCAACAATTCCCTACCAAATGAGCACACCTGGCTTTTCAGTCATGTAAGAAGAATATTTAATTTATGGCCTTTCAGGTTTAAAAAAAAAAAAAAAGACATTTTGAACGCTGTTTCTATTGAAATAATAAGAAACGGGATTTCTGGCGGTTATTGAACAGGCTGGTACAAGCTTACTGTTATCTGTTACGACAGAAGGGAAAATAAACTAACAGTGTACACAGACCAAGTCGATACTACGGACGTGATGTCATTCACCTCGGATGAAAGGCCAGCGCCGCACACAAAAGCCATTGTGTCACACACCACACCACGCTGGGGACACGAAGGCTGTACCTGGCCGCAGAGCGGTGCTGGGAAACCAGCCGCCTGCATGCTAGCTCTGCTCTCAATTACAGCGTTGATTAAAAAAGTAATGATTGCTCTCATCCACATGCACAAGGCCAAGTCTAATCGGGAATACCGATCTGACCAAGCAGCACTCGTCCTCTGTCACAAACACTGTCAGAGGAAACGTCATCCTCGCACCTTGATTGCCCTGCGATAATTCCCCTGTGCAAGAGGGGAGGGTGACCGAACTCATAGTTCCAGGAGCAATTTAAGCCTGGAAAAGCTGACATGTAGGGAAGCAGGCTTGGCCATCACCCTTCTGCTCTACGTGCTCGCCACCCCAAACACTGCCTGGCACCGAGATAAAAGAATTGCTCACTTCCAGGTTACTTTAGTTATTTAAAGCAACAGCCCTTATGACCCCAGCTTCTTGACTGAACTGTCTTCTTGCTCACACTATCACTTAAGCTTAATGAAATCTACTTTCAGCTTGCTTTACTTGGCAGCTGGTACTATGCTTGATCTCTTTCTCCTTAACATATAAGTCTTTCAAAACTACAGAGGCAAATATGCAACAGCAAGACACTTGAAAAAGTTGTGAAAATTGGCAGGAGTACTCAGGAATAGGGAGCCAGAGCTTTAAAAAGAAAAGGGTTTTGTTTGGTTGGGTTAAAAAAAAAAGGAACATTACAGAGAAATTTAAAGATGAGAGAGAACCTTAGAAGATCCTCAGCATGGCAAAGACAGAAGAGAGGGAAGAAGAGAAACCACGTACTAACCAGTGGTTGTGTTGCACAAAAGAAATACCTATTCCGGAGAACTCACGCCCATAGCAGTCTTTGCCGGGAAACACATACCACCATATGCTCTTCCCCAATGCTGCATTTATTAATGGGACTACACTGCTTGGGAACTACTACCCATGTTTGTCATGGGGAACTTTTTGGTGAGGTTGGCCTCCAGACCAGTCACCCAGCAGCTACTGTGGATAAGGAAGATTTCCACAGGAGGAAGGGTGAGGAAACTTTTACCAAACAGGCTGGGTGTCTGAAGGAGCACATCAAGACCAAATGTCATTTTACACGTCACAAGTTTCCGTGAGTTCTCCAGGGAATACTGGATATGACAGCCAACCTACACTCTATTTAGTTTAAGTAGTGTTAAAAGTTATTTGTCAAGTGAATCCAACAAATACCGGCCCTTTTTTTTTCCTCCCCCATGCCCCACCTTCTGAGCCTTTAAGACTTTATGTAAATGCAGCCAGGCCCTATATCTTAGGACATTTAGAACATGAAATCATCCTTTAAAACAGCAGCCAAGACAGCACACCTCTTAAGGGCACTAAAATGAATGAGGTCTGTAGGACTGCTCTCCATGTGCTGTTTGGTCAGTGGCACTTGCAAAAGTAAGGTATCATCTTTCAATCTAGCAAACAGCATCTAAAACCCTCGGGAGAAATAGCGATCAACATTCCCCAATGAAAATTCTGCAGTGAATTTACTCAACAGCTTTCAGCAGTTTTGATTTAATAAATACATTGCTCATCCTCTTCAAATGAGATTGAGCTCACAGCCAATATCCCTTGCTCCTAATGTACTGATAGCAGCTAAGTGCTCACCAGAAACAAGTACGTTTGAGAGAGCTATTGATAATGTAAGTCAGCACAGTGTGAGCCCAAAGGCATCTGTCTGCAGAAAGACGACAGGTCACACTCGATACAGCGAGGAACAGTGCTGAGCCCGACTGCTCTTTGCTCACTGGCACACTCGAGACTGAGGCAGACAAGCACCATCACTGTTTGAGGGCTATATGTCCCACATAAAAGCCTCTGCTACTACAGCTGTCACTTAAGATTTTAATTCATCTTTGACATTTCAGCAGCCCAGTAAACCCCAAGAGCAAGGGCACTTCACAGACCTGTTCCAGGCTATCTAAGGGTTGGTGCCTACCCTGCAGTTTTCCATGGCACAGAGGTACTTAAATTGGACCAAAATTAGCAAGGGCAGGAATCACGAAGTGCCAGCAGCACTAATTAATCTGTCCTGCTTCTCAGTGCCACTCGTGCTGGCTCACAGACCGCTGTGCTGTGACCCACCCCAGCTCACCATCGCACCCACCATACCTGCAGGTGGGAGAGCAGGGTCAGCAGCCAGACCCCGTGTGCCACGCTCAGTTATCTGAATGTCACTAAAGCTGTGACATTGCTTTCCTCTAAACCAGGCAGCCAGGAGAACTGAATTGAGCACATAAAGACAGAAGTTGCAGTACGCACACATCAAATAGCTGTTCTCAGATTCAAAGAGCTATGAACTCCAGGCACTACAGACTGCAAACATGGTCCAGGCACAGTGGATCCACTTGAGCTCCTTCTCAATAAGAAGCTGCTGGTAGGAAGGGCTAAATCTACAGAGGCTCACCTGGCTATGGCCAGAGAACATGGGGGAGCAAGTGTCATTAATGAGACCTCACATCCTCATTCCTCACCCCAGATGTGCTCAGCACAAAGGAGAGGGGCACTATTTGTTTACACAACATTTACAAAGCATCAGCACAGCCCGCCTTGGGATTACTGTTCTGTCTCGGTCTTTAACAGGAATAGGTTTACATCAGCCTTTTAGTACCATGGCAAAGTTTTAGCTTGTTTCTAAACATCGTGCCTCACATGAAGCTGGAGCAGAGCAGTTACTTCAGCCATATATTTCCTCTAAGGATATGGAGATTAGCCTTCACCTCAGTGAAATTCTGGCAGAACGAGTTAAGCGGCAGCACTACATATTTAACCTTTCCTTCCCCTTTCGCCCACTGATGCAAGTTTACACTTGAACCAGAACTTGTTAGCCCAAGACATGCTGTTACTGTTTCAGCCAGAATTATTTACCTGTGTTCCCCCAGAATAAGCCCTCTGCAGATCAGGTGATGTGCTTCTCAAGGCTAGAGTTATATGACAAGAGAGAAACCAAAGAAAATTATCTTCTGACCTGCAAAAACCCTTCTTTACCAGCTGCAGGGAAATACTTAACATCAAAGAACACTTTCCATGGTTATCAACATACCCTGACACCAAAGCCACCTAACAGCCTGGTTCCATCTTAAGTCAAGGTCCACCTTTAAAACAAACCAACTCCTGTTGCGCACTTCTTCCCCACATGCTGCTGTTTTTCTCCAATCAAATGTCTTTTTCAGAAGGTCAATATAGATTAGGGAGAGGTGCAATTATAAGCACACAGAACTGTACTTTGAAACCCTGCTCAGCCTGCCACAGAGAGGTACCATCTTCTTAAAATGAGCACAATTAAAACTCAAGTTTGCTAATTGATAAGGTCTTGTGCATATGAAAGTACAAAGTAAATATTACTTTGGACTCGATCAAATCCTTGACATTCCATGTGTTAGAGAGGATTAGCTAAATCAGATATGATTGAATCCCACCTATTTATTGCATTCCCTTGGTTTTATTGCCAGAGTGGTTTGATGTTGTACCTTTTTTTTTTTTTACTTGTCACGCCAAAAAGTTTCCATGCGTTGCACTGATATAAGCAATAAAGAATTCATCAGACTAAACATGACGATAAGAAATGAAGTCTCTGGAAACACAATGACCAGGCGAAAAAAATACTGTCAAGTTCAGGCACGTTTAAGTCTCTAAACGAGAAAGTTGCTTCAAAAGCCTGACAGCCCCAGAAAAAGGCACACCGTACTTTTAAATAAGCTTCTGTTAATAACTTTGTGCTCTGTTGCTACCAAAGTTCTGCAAAGAACAGCATGTTGTGCCGTGCATTTCACCGAAGCCCAGCCACAGGGATCCTCCTTCTCTGCCAGGCAGGTGACAGCGGCCGTGCCCTGGGCACCGTGGGCAGAGACGCTGCCCCAGGCACCTCAGACGGGAAAGCCCTGAGGCTTTGCTCACCCTTGCTCCAGCGAAGCCACCTCCCGCTACCTCGGCTCGGAGGAAGTGCTCAGCTCTGTCTGGTTTCACTTGCTGGCATATGATGTCCCAGTTAAAGCAGAAATGAAGCCAATTAGGGAACCCAGATCGTGAAGGCACCGTTAGGACAGCTACAGCCATTACAGCAACAGCCAGAGTCATAGTTGCACAAAACCCGTTCTTTACTGGGCAGGGCTACCTTCACCACTGCCTCCAGAAGAGCAAAGGCTTCCTCCTTCACCACTGGAGGCCAGAAGAGGAGAGCCATCCCAAAGCACAGTTCAGCAAAGGGCAATATGACTAGCTCTTACCTCTTAAGTTTGAGCTCAGCCTATGGCACTACACCTTGTCAGCATTAAACAAGGAATATCCTCCACTTGGCAAAACGAGGCTGATTACTTGTAGCTTGCTTCCTCTTGGCCGGGCTGCGTTGAAAGCCTGCAATGTTTGTCAAGTTTGAGTGGAGAGCGTTGGCTCTCAGCAGGGGCACGTGGCACGGGTGGCCCAAACACAGCATGCCACCAAAGCCCTGTGAGCAGAAGGAAGCTCATTACTGTGGGAAGAAGTGAGAACAGGGACTCACAGAGCAACCAAGGCAGCAGAAAAAGGTAACTCAAGTCTAGAGAGGAACAAAAGGGAGGGTGGAATGGGAGAGAAAGTTAGAGACTAAAACAGGGACAAGGAATAAAAGTAACATCAGCAAGAGGCTTAGCCCTGTAATTGTGCTAGGACACGGCAAGGAGTCACACCGATGAAATAAGTGGTTTGACAGAAGCTGTCTTGAAGGCCCCATCCTGCTTGTCTATAGTTCAGCTGGGAAATTTCAACATGCCCTCGAGCCCCTATCCCATCAGGCAGGATAATCAGGACAGCTAGAGGCACTCTGACACAAATCCCCCAGCAGAAAGCTTAAGGACAGCATGGGAAGGAGGGAGCTCCTCTTGGAGCAGACCCTGCCGAGAGCAGATGGCTCGTTTCAAGAGACGGCTCCTAACAAGATTAAGATGCTGCAGGTCTCACAGCAGCCAGGATGGAGGAGGGGGCAGGAGCACCTATACCTTCCCTTCAGCAGCAGGGTCATCAGCGACCTACCCCTGTCAGCAGTGCCAAAGGGGCTCCTCTGGGAGCTGCAGGATTAGGCAGGCACGTGGGGAACGGGGCTGAGGGCAGGGATGCTGCTCTCGGGTCAGCAGCAGGAACTTGCCCAGCAATAGCCCAAACTCAATAGCATTTGCCAGCAGACAATTTGGTTACATAAGAAAGCCCTGCCTCAGAAAGGCCAGAGCCCATCCAGACTGTATGGTTTAAATTCTTAAAGCTGAGAACAGACAGCCATCCAGCTCATTAAGACTGCATTCAACAGACCTCCACAGGCAGCTACTGTTTCCTTGTCTCACCAGAACACTTCCCTCCACTACTAACAGGCAGAAACCCTCCCCAGCCCTTGTCAGAGGGCTCCTGCAAGGATATCATCATTTTTCAAACCATTCACCATCCATTTTCACTATTGTATTTCTCTCCAGAAGATGTGGCTTCCCAAAGCAGTGTTGCTTAGGAGAATACCAACATCAATCCACCAGCCGAGGGCTGGACAGAGCCACCAAAGCCAGCCCGCCCTGCCCCACCGCAGACGGGCACCTGCTCCTGCTGTCACCAGAAAGCAGTTGCACAGCTCTCAGTCCAGGGCCGTTTCTCAGGAAACACTGAAATACGGCCAAACCTCATTCTTCACTTGAAAGATGGGCAGTTTGGAAAACAAACAAAACCACCACACAACAAAACACACTGCTGGCAAGTAGGAGGCTTTCTATAGTAAGAGAAGCTCTGTTATCAGCCTGTACAAAATGGAAATAACCTTCACAGGGCTTTAGCCACTTGCACTGGAAATGGCATTTTGCTGGTGAAAAATTACTAACAGAAGAGCAAACCAGTCTCATAATCTGCCTCTTTCTGAGCTGCTTAGTGTGCAGGGCATTGGGGGGAAATAAACTGCATCTGAGCGTGGAAACTCAGCCTACTTCAAGGCCCACATGTACTCCACAGACTTCACAAGCTTTAAAAACCCCAGCATCCATCAGCTCTGGGCAGCTACCTGTCACGCTAGAAACCCAAAGTGGAGATGCTGTTCCCAGCCTCGCCCCGCGCACACCCACGGCCAGTGCCCAGCCCACCCGGGCCAGAAAGCTCAGGCAGCCGCCTGCTCGCCCTCAGCCCACAACAGCGCCCTCGGCTATCAGACATTGTTACTCATTAATCAGAGAAAATTCAACAACAGCAGCGCCTTGAGCAGCACCGGCTAGTCCGGGCAGAAACTATTCCGGTGCAGGAGAGACAGGAAAAAATTCCAATCTCTTAACGTGCATCAAAGCTGGGTCTGTTCACCGAGGGCTGAATCACCTGGGGGTTCACCCAAGACGTGCCCTGTTCTCGCACCGCACAGAGGAGCGGGCAGGGGCAGCTCCCAGCGCAGGGACCCTTCTCTTGCCAAGGCTCCCCCCCTCCCGGCTGCCGGGCCCCGCGGCCGCTCACCGTGGTGGGACATGGGCAGCACCTCGTTGCCGGTGCCGCGGTAGTTGTAGATGACGGCGGCGGCGGCGCCGCGCTCCGCGGCCAGGCGGATCTTGTCGGCGAAGGAGCAGCCGCCGCCGCGCTGGATGAGGGCGAGCCAGCCCCGGGAGCCGCCGCCGGGCGGGGGGGCCCCGCTGAAGTTGGTGCGGGCGCTGCAGGCGTTAAAGGAGTCGCGGTCGTCGGGCAGCACCAGCACCCCCGCGGCCGCCTGCAGCGGCGAGTCCTGCCCGTACAGGCCGCTCTCGCTCGCTTCCCAGCCGCTCCGGTTCCGGTCCCCGCCGCCCTCCCACGACACGTTCAGCCAGGCGGTCACCACCGCCGCCGCTGCCGCCCCGCGGGGACCCTGCAACGGGGCGGCGCAGAGCAGCGCGGCCAGCGCCACCAGCGCGGCCCACGACCACATCCCGGCACGTTCCGCCTCCGCCCCCGCCGCCGCCTAAAATCGCCGCGGCCCCCCCGCTGCACCGCCCACGGGGAGGAGCGGGCCCGGCC